>JAAVUB010000148.1:0-68246 GCA_014898885.1 Fusarium lyarnte (nom. inval.)
TTTTTTTTTTTTTTTTTTTTTTTTTTTTTTTTTTTTTTTTTTTTTTTTTTTTTTTTTTTTTTTTTTTTTTTTTTTTTTGATTTTGTATAATCTCGTGATGAGACTCTGTCTACTTTCCTCAAAGTCTTTGAAAACTCAAGACCTGTACAAAGTTCACGAAGCTTCTTTACACATTTTGAATTGGTTAATATTATGATTTCTTCATCTGAAGTTGGTCAACTTCGATCAAACTTCGATCACGATGCAATATAATTTAAATTTCTTTTGTAATTAAGTATATTTGTGGTCTTTGAGGAACTGTCAGTCCAATTTCATATTAACTTTGAACTGAACTGCGTGCATGCCAAGGAGCTGACTTTCATGTAAAGGCAAGTAGCTTTCGGAGAGCCTCAGTAAACAGTGATATCGTAGCTTATTAAAAAAGAACCTCTATGTGGAAGACTTTTATAGTTATACAAACAAAAGCTTGACACGATGCCCTTCTTTATTTAAGGGCCATTGCATCTCAACTTCGGCCTTTATTCACTTTCACCTCTTTTATTCTTCAAGAATATTTTCTCTCCCTCCAATCCCACAGGAAACCACATCTTTTCTCATCTTTGATCTCAACATTAGCCTCAACAAAATGGATGGCTTCAAGGTGTGCTGGGAGGGCTATGATAATGACGGTGTTCTAAACAGATTTTTCTTGGAAAAGGGTGTGCCATGCACAAATCTGCTCATCAAACTGAAAGGTCTTGAGACCTCTACGGCGGTGTCCGAGGAGTTCTTGCTCGGCCTCTCGTTTATCCTTCTCAACTACTTCATGGTCAGAAGGCAGCTCAAGCCGAAGTCGAACGACGATGCCAAGAACCAGGGGTCTGGCGATTCTACCACCAAGTTCAAGCCGCTGGCGTGCATTCGGCGTAGTGAAAGAAACCGAGCCCGTGCCATCGTCTTTTATAGCTGGATGTTTTACGTTCAGCTTCACTACGCCAATGCTGCCTGCATACTGGTTTTGCTTCTGGCTTACCGATCATATTTGGCGGATTTTGAATGGACAAAGCCCTACGCCTTGAACTCAGTCATTGCCGCTATCTGCTTTCTACTATTCACGCTCGTTGCTTTTGGCGGCCTATCCCCATTTTACCATATCTTGAAGGCCCAAGCACAATACATACGTGCTCTCATACAACTTGAACTTTCACCCGAGCAGGAAACCAAGGATGAGAGTTCTGTGCCTCAAGAACTTCCAGCCTCTGCTCCTCCAAGCTCTATCCAAGCGACAAATACTCAAACGGCAGCTCCAAGGTCTCCTGTGCCCCCTATGGACCCTGTTGTTAGTAGCATTGCGCTTGAGAAGCTGGCTCGGACAGCTGCTCTTCGCCAGGCATACCCTTACCTGGATACAACCAGGGAGAGTCCCTATGAACGCGAGAAGCGTGCCATGAAGATTGCTCCTGAAAGGCGTACCCAAACTCCTGCCTTTCTTCTCCTCCCTCCCAGAAGCGATTTCACCTACCCAATGACAACTGCTCAACAACCCACCTCTGAAGCTGGTCAGCAGGGTCCTCAAACAACAGTCCCTCACCTTTCACGCAATCCCTCGGCAGGAAATGCGCCGCCGTCCTATACGGATTCTACCACAAACGTCTCAAACAACGTTAGCCGCCAAGAAGCTTTTGTGGTTTTAGTTAGACGGCTGAATGAACACATTGTGTCTCGTCAACGAACCTTCAACACCAGAGCTTTCAGTCCCACAGAACGGGTGCCAGTGGGAGAAGCATTCGGGGGAAACGCTGCGAAGTCCTCAGATTCTCCAGCGGAATCTGAAGACTGGGAATACGTCCATCACGAAGAAGGAAAGTCGAGTTCCTAAAAGGGAAGCATAGGAATGGTTTGAAGGATGTTTTTGTTTTCTGTACCTAGGTAGACAGACAGATATGAGAAAAACAGATAAATTCAAAACATTGGCTTATTTTATATTGTCGTATATTCGTGAGCATTATCGAAGTAAGCCTCCAAACTTGTGTATGTCGCTAGACAAGCCCCGTTGGCTCAGTGGTAAAGCGTATCACTAGTAATGATAAGATCACTGGTTCGATTCCAGTACGGGGCAAGCGATATCATCTTTTGCTAGTTAATTCTTTTTTTTTGTATGTATTATTCAAGTGTCTTCAATGTTGTGTGATACATATTTGGTGTTGAGGTGAAAACTGCCTTTTTGGGCGCATTACCAAACGGGGGTAAAGTTTAAAAAAGAGCTTCCGTGGCCCTTCCTCGCCTCCACGACGATCCAGTTTTGCATGTGATGGAGCTCGTCCTTCCAATTGGTAACTTGGCCATCAATTGTCTCTCGCATACAGATGGATTAGAAGGGAAGCCTGGTAGTATTGCGAAGTGTGTTATTTGGATGCGATCTATGTGTAACGCTAAGATCATCAAAATCGCAGGGCGGCAGCTAAGAAGTATAGGTCCAAATAAAGCAATGTGGAGCAGTAAACAGTGATATTCATATGTGCATGGCGCAAATAAAGGTCATATTATGCATAATGTTGGTTGAATGTAATCATCAATAATACATTCCACCATTTCAGGTGTAGCTTCGCAGGCTGAAGCTCTCTGCCCAGAAAGGAAATGTCAGGTCCCTCCCTATTCACATGCCCTCATTGCCCTCGCCGCCATCGCCGCCATCGCCATCACATCTTTTTGCCTGTTTCGTTTTCGCAGTTGAAATTCCAGACGATTCTCGTGATGTTCATCGTATTTACTTGGTAGGTGCCTTGGGTTCACCAGACGCGTCGAGGATGGGCTTACCCCCTCGGTAGAACCACCAGAACCCACCGCCAATAGCGAGAGCACCGGCGACGAGAATTTTGTTACTAAGCATGCAAAATTAGTCCAGCTCATTCTACCTCAATTCGTGCATCCATACTGGTTCTGGTCCTGTTTGGGCGGCTTCGCCTGGTACGGCTCGGAATCACGGAGGACGCTCGAAGTGCGGAGTCCTCGTTGGGCTGCAGGGAGAGGCCGAAGGAGGACAGCAGAGCGGGCGACACGAGCGACTGGAGGGGACATTTTGACAGTCAATGGATATAGTGAGCAATTGACAAGATTGATAGTCAGGGATGAACCCGCAGATCTGAAGGAGTTGCTGAACAAAACGGAGCTTAGGTGAGTATCAAGGAGGAAGACGCCTCCACTCGCGTCGGGAACTCGCCTCTCTTAAAAGAGGAGGAGGTGAACCGTTAACTTGCGGGGAATTTCTTGCCGTCATTGATGAGTGACGAGGCGCATGTCTGATATTATCCAGGTCTTTTGCAAAGTCACATTATGGTATTTGGAGAAGCTGTTTGGGGCCATGTAAGCCGTGCTGTGAGCCGCCACAGTACAGAGGAGGGACTTGTCGAGTACACAAAGGAACCCCGGATTTTCCCCAGACGGGCAGCCCGGTAGGTAGCATCTCCAGGGATGGATACCCCTGACTTGGGCAGCTTTGGCTTTTGACTGGATGAAGGTAGCCGTTGTGTCTTGAGACGGTGGGCAAGTGCGGAGATGGAGGCTTGGAATCGGCTGATGAGTGTTGCATTGATTGATTGATGGAGGGGCTTTTGCATGTTGTCTCAATTGACCTGTTCACCGCCTCAGCCACCCTATTATGTGATGGCTGTTTTCGCATTCTCAAAGTGACATTGGATGTCTTCAACATTGATTCTATTCATACATACAGTTCCGAAGAGGTTAACAATGGGTCCATTACTATTCCGATCCATCAATATCCACTCTCTAGCAGGGGTCTATCTTCGGCAGCTAAAACCCGACCCACTCAGTTTAAAGATCCCAAGATGAGGTTTAAAATGTTGGTTCACGATGCAAAGATTGACACGATTGAAAAAGTCGAAGAGAACATTATCAATTGGGCTTTTTATACTATCGACTCAGCAACAATTACCCAAAGGAAAGATCTAAGTACTGCTTGTCGAGGGGCATTCAAGAACAAGCACGGAGCAGTTCGTATCCATTCCCTCTTCTTGGCAACCTGCAGACATCACGCAACTCCTTCAATCACTCAGGTTACTAATCCCATATTATAAGCAACATTTGCATACATTGCAACATCACCATTTCTCCTGGTATCATCTTTTCCCGATAATTTCCGCAGAAAAATCTGTTGTGTACGATGTACGATGTCATGTCATGTCAGGCCTGGTTCATTACCTAGCTCTTGAGCAACCAATTGGTTGACTTCTATGCATCGCTACAAGGACAATATCCGGTTTGTAATTTATTTTTCTTTCCTTCTATCGTCTTCTTGTTCCTGGTCGGCTGTCGTGCCATCTGACTCTCCTGTTTGTCCGCGAGACGAAGCGCTTACCCGCTGGTGTGCTTCCACTCTTTTTGAAATTTGAGCATCCCAGTCAGTATATCTATCCCATGAAATAATCATGTGGAGGCTGTATAGTTCTAGTGGAACTGTCTGATACGAAAAGCCCACCGGAAACGCGCGTTTGTTGGTGGTGATTAGCATCTCATGTCGTAAACTGGTTCTCTGTTATACCTCTCCCTTACTTGGGTGGTACAGGAATCCTTTATAAACGCGCGGCGCCTAACAGGTGTATACAAGGCCTTTCGCTGATTTTCTGCAAAAGGAATGATAAGAAGTATTAGCCGTACTTATCATAAGGTACTTTCGAATCTTTTACAAGTCACCAAGTTCGACGAACTCTACAGTATACCAACACTCAACAGGAGCAATGGTCCTGCACTAAAAACACCGTACTCGATGCATTAGGAGATACAAATGAGGGGCCTGGCAGTTGAATGCCAATAATTTTGACTTTCTCGTTTAGATACATCCAACATTGCTTGTTTGGGTTCCCAGAGATCTGGTCAGACCTACAATCTTCTTTAACGCACTTGCAATGGCGTACACTTCGGCTTCTGAAACAATGGAGTAAACGGCACCAAGCTGAATCACCAAACGTCGCCAAACTATATCTCAAGCCTCCGTCCAGTCAGCCGTTTCTCATCTCTGGGTATCTATTTAATACAGGGTAAGCCCCTCACTCAGCTGAACCCCTATTCCCACGTGCATTACCCACCCCCACCTAACCTCACCGTTGCCGCCCATCGCCCATCAACAGTTTCCCTTTTCGGTCACCGCCTTCAATTCTCCAAAGTGTCCCCTCCACTCACTCCCCCCAGCAAAACACTAAGATCAAGCTCAACTTCACCTCCCTCTACGAGCTTCTTCTCCCTTTCTTCTCTCCAATTCCCACTCTTCATCACACCACAGCAATCATGTCCCTCCACGTCCCCATGGCCCATCGCACCAAGGACCAGGGCGCCACAAAGGCCGTCATCCTGGTATAGCTTCACCCTCCCCACCCCTCTATAAACTTGCTGTTCTAACAGAGTATATGTTCTAGGTCGGTGGTCCTTCTCGCGGCACCCGTTTCCGCCCTCTCTCCCTCGACGTACCTAAGCCTCTATTCGAAGTCGCTGGCCACCCCATCATCTGGCACTGTCTCTCCTCCGTCGCGCGCGTCCCCAACAAGCAGATCCAGGAGGTCTACATTATCGGCTACTATGACGAATCTGTCTTCCGCGACTTCATCAAGGACTCTGCTAAGGAGTTCCCCGCCATCACCATCAAGTACCTCCGCGAGTATGAGGCTCTTGGAACCGCTGGCGGCCTCTACCACTTCCGTGATGCTATCCTCAAGGGTCGCCCTGAGCGCCTCTTTGTTCTCAATGCCGATGTTTGCTGTTCGTTCCCTCTCGACGAGATGCTTAAGCTTTTCAACGATAAGGATGCTGAGGCTGTCATCCTCGGAACACGTGTGAGCGATGAGGCCGCGACGAACTTCGGTTGCATTGTCTCCGATTCTCACACTCGCCGAGTTCTGCATTACGTCGAGAAGCCAGAGTCGCAAATCAGCAACCTGATCAATTGCGGTGTCTACCTCTTCTCCACCGAGGCAATCTTCCCCTCTATTCGCTCCGCCATCAAGCGCCGCCTCGACCGACCCTCTCGTCTCGTCTCCTACCCCTCTTCCGATAATCTCGAAAACAGCTTCGTCCTTCCTGACGACGACGATGATGACGAAGAGAAGAAGAGCGAGGTTATCCGCCTGGAGCAGGATATCCTCTCTGACATGGCCGACAACAAGCAGTTCTACGTTTACGAGACCAAGGACTTCTGGCGCCAGATCAAGACTGCTGGTTCTGCTGTCCCTGCCAACGCTCTCTACCTCCAAAAGGCTGCGCAATCCGACCACAGCGAAGAGCTTGCCACTCCTAGCGCAAACATTGTTCCTCCTGTATTCATTCATCCTACAGCCGAAGTGCACCCCACTGCTAAGCTCGGCCCCAACGTGAGCATTGGCCCCCGTGCTCACATTGGCGCTGGCGCCCGTGTCAAGGAGAGTATCGTGCTCGAGGACTGCGAGATCAAGCACGACGCTTGCGTTCTCTACTCCATCATTGGCTGGGGTAGCCGCGTTGGCGCCTGGGCCCGAGTTGAGGGTACCCCTACCCCTGTCGGCAGCCACTCGACTAGCATCATCAAGAATGGCGTCAAGGTCCAGAGCATTACCATCCTTGGCAAGGACTGCGGTGTCGGCGATGAGGTCCGCGTGCAGAACTGTGTCTGCTTGCCCTACAAGGAGTTGAAGAGGGTAAGTTCGCAACTCGAATCATCTGATGAGCACCCCGCTGACAAGAGTTATAGGATGTCACCAACGAAGTCATCATGTAAACGAAGCTCGTTTCTACAATCTAGACTAGTGCAAAAAGTTTGCGTTTGATCTTCTTTGAAAGAGGCGCCATATATCCTTAAACAGTTGAGGCCATCAAAGCTTAATGGAGGGTGTATATAGGAGTGATATCTGGGGAACAAAACTGGTTCCCATCAGGTCACATCAAGGCGAATGACTATTCAGTAAAGCAAGTAAACAGCGATAATTGGACTTGTATTCTTGTCCAAGCCTCTCCACCATATTTTTAACTTGGGAGCTGTGATTTGTGGGAAACACCGTTCCCGTCCTTTCTAGTCTTGATCTAAGATTCAGGTTTCTATAATCAGGGGTATACTGTCATACCGCACTTCCTCAGAAGTGGGTGTTCTCCTATCGCCAACCAGACCTACCGGGGTGCGCAGAAAGTGATAACCACCGGCTATGCAAGCTGTTCTATCTATCCAACAAATGTACCAATGAGATCCTAGCTATATATAATGTTACTGCAAGGATGCGCGATTCATGTCTTCGTTCGACTTCATGATAATGAAATCCCGAATACGAATTTTTGTATTCGAGTGTATAAGGTGGTGTTTTGATCGATATATATATATCGAAGAGATCAATTGTCTCTCTTAAAGTTGGATCGACTTGGCGTTCTGGGCAGTAGTGGTGTGCTTGGTCGACTTGTGGTCAAACCCATAGGGCTGTCCATGGGATTGACAGTCAGTCGGCTTGCCAAATTACGAGGGGTTTGGAAAGGCTCAATAGCTGGCTTCTCGAAGCTATGGATCTGGATTGGTGGAGGACGACGGATAACCCTATCTGAACCATTGTAGATCCAAGTAGAGAGGAGAACCAGGAATGTGCCAATGACAAACTGCAGACTGTGTTAATATCCATGTGTTATGGTCACGATAAGGGAACTTACTGTTGCTGACACCTCGAACTGGAACAACATAATGCTGATCAAGAAGCTGATGACAATGCTGATGCTCGTCGCAAAGTTCTTGACAATATTGTCCGTATCCCGAATTACAACGCTCGCCAGCATGCCACCGATGGCCTGGAGCACAACGGCACTCCACACGACCCAATTGTAGCCCTCGAAAAAGCCGTGCTCGCTGATTCCCTCACCGTCCTGCCAAATTACACCGCCAAGGCCGGCAGCAAAGATGGAGTAAAAGCTTAGCTGAACATTTCGGATCCAAACACTGGCTTGAGTGGGACTCTCTTTGAGTAACTTTTCGAAGTAGACCCCAGTTAAGCCGGATACCGTAGCAGCGACAAGAACAGAGACTAAGCCAACCGAGTAATTCATGAGAGGATCTAGAGGCGGCAAATCATGGTCAATGCCCTGATAGGTAGCAGATCGCTTAGCTAGATTTCCAGCCTGGCTGTTGTCGGTAGGCACGTATCCGAGCTCATGGAGCGAGCGAGGGAAGAAATGGTCCGTCATGTGGCGGAGAGGAATGCTGGATGAGCTCGAAGATGATCCGGCTTGAGGCAGTGATACGACACATACGCCCAGCGTCAAAATGATGAGGGCAAGCCAGCGCTTAGGTCCCAAGTGCCGTCGCAGCAGTACAACACTGAACAGTGCAGTGATGAGAATCTTTGAAAAAAAGTCAGAATGTATTCTAACAAGGCTTACTTTGCCAAGGACGAATACGACCTAGTGGTGAGACATACCTTGAGTTGATACAGCACTTGAAAGTGCACCGCATCCAAGTTACCCACAGCGACATACTGCAGCATATTTTGCAGGGTATAAAAAGCAGCTGTCAACGCGAGTTTCCACCCATCGCCTGCAAAGACAGAGTTGTAGATTTGCTCGAAAAGGACTGTCGCGGGCGTCGTAGGAGCCAAGGTCTTTGAGGTGTCGTAGATGGCTAAGGATAGAGAAACGGCGAGCTTGATGATCTCATTCAGAAAGACGGCGGTCGAAGTAAAGTAGCGGTGATCGCCACTCGGAGGCATAACGCGAGAGTAGTGCATGATCTAAAGGCAAGGTTAGCTGAGCCTAGGATGATGCGCTGCGACAAAAGCTTACCAAGATAAGGGCCGAGTTTTGAAATGTCAGCTGGAATAGCACGTCAGTGCCAGCGTCAGAGAATTGCTATATTACCAAACAAGATAGCAAGAATCCAGGTGTGAAGTTCGTACCGTTGTCAAAGCCCACTGCTTCTTGCTCAGACCTAGGAAGCCACCCTGGCTAGCAGGCGACGCCTTGGGGAAGGCCTCCAGTATCGCCATTGTAAAGTCGAAAGAAGAGCTGAGCGTGTCGATGTGATGTAAAAGGAGTGTAATATCGAGAGAAATTGGCCAGCAGTAAGAGAGCAATGCGCTCTGAAACCGCGATGGGGGCTTTGCGACACTGGCTGGGAAGACGATGCGACAAGGCGAAATTCGAATTCGTTACGATGGCTCCGGGGCCAATCAATTACGCCCACTAATTTTTCTGGGTTCGCTTTCGTATGCCAAAGTAGATTGGTGTAATATCGAATATTCGGATCGTGTATCAATATTGCAAATGTTCCTGTTGCAGATCCAAGGGCCCCTCCACGATCGCAATCGTGCACTGCCAAGGCTCGGGAGCCAATGCCTTGGGTAATATCGTCACTGCCAGTCGACGTCAGATATACGTGCTCGCTGTTCGTACTTCTCGAAATGCCAGAGAATGTTCGTAAAGAGTTTCTAAGGACGAAACGAAAGAGAAGAAGGACAAAAGGGGAGGAAAGAGGCGGGGAGGACCTTCAAAAATGGAAGTCTCCGTTCTTTACAAAATAGGATAAGGTAGGTAGGTAGGCAGGAAGGATACAGTGACCCTGGGGTAGTGCAAAGGAAGGAAGCACCACAGTCGTCCAATTTCCAAAGGAACTGTGAAATGTGAACCCCTTGCCTTAGGTACTTGCTGTTAGTTTTTGGTCATACAAATAGGACCCAGACCTATGCCCAGCCAGGTAAGGCAGGAAGGCATGTGGCAGTTGGTGCATCTTCCTCCCCACTGGTCAAGCTCTGTATGGGTGGGCGGGGATCTGACAGACCAGGAATCAGGGGCAGGTGCATCTTTGGAAGTGTTTTCAGCAGGGCAGGGAATGAGAACTTAATGCTTAAGAGACGGGATTGGTTGAATTTTCAATGCATTTCACTTATTAGCAATAAGAGCAGCAATTAACTAATTTTTAATAAACCGTTAATAAACCTTTACATTTTTCAACGTTGCAGTCATTAACTCTAATATCCCCTGTTTAAGTTGCCCCGGCCCCTTTATTATCCCTGCCCACTAGGGAGCACCCCATGCCTTTTTATTCATGCCAGGAACCAAGAAAAAAGCTTTGCAGCAGGCGGATACCGGTAGATTTAACCGAAAATCTTGTCTGAGATTCTGCGTGTAAAATGCCCAAATCATCTGTCTCTTTTCCCCGTTTCATAGCAAGCGACAGATCTATCCACAGGCGGTGGAAAAACAAGGCGCATGCATCCCTGTTCACTTCTTAACGTGACCAGAGGTTGTCATGTTACAACCGTGAATCTTCGGTACGAAAAGGCCGAGGTTGTAATAAGCTACTTAACCTCTAGTACAGTTACTACACGAGGTTATATGCTCAAATACGGTGTGGTCAATCACCTTCCAATTTCAATATAACTCTCCCACCAAACCAAATCAATCTCACTTCGGATCTCGAACTAAATTCGTCGTTCCCCTCCCCGGCTCCGATCCCACCGGCGCCGATCGTCATCCAAACCCCACAGACTCCGCAGCTCTTCTCATCAAACACGTCCAAGCACAAAAACCCAACCTGCTATGTTTTGTTTCGTACGTCATTTGCTTCCAGGGAATTACATCCTTTACTAATATAATATGTTTCGACGTCGACAATCCCCAGCTTCACACATACTGTATCCTTTAATGGCGTCATTTAGCTGACCAAACCTGCCTGCTTCTGCACTGCTTCGTGACGTACACCATGCATCTTCCAGATATCATATATGCAGCACCACCAGCCACGTAGGAAGACATCCATCCATCCAATCCATCCATCCATGGTTTTTCACGTCAAAAACGCGCCTTAGACACTGTACCACTGTACCCATGTGTGTGACATCTGCCGCCGCCCGACGCAGGCGCCTTTTTTTTGGGCCCAGCCAAAACGTCTTCCTCTGTCTCAGCTGTGAAGAAAGGCGCCCGCGTAATACATTATACAGCATTTACATTCACCGCTCTGATGATGGTGTGACTTCTCACTCACGCACAAGCAATCTCATGTGAAAAGCAAACCTCTTCTTCTCTTTGTGCTGCCTCGACCTGCGAGGCGGTGAGCCCAATTGTCTGTACATGTCGTACCCTGATCCTAAGTTGTTCCTTCAATCATCTTGCAAACAACTAAAATCTGTCTCCCACCCATATCCTGCAAATCCTGAAATTTCAGCTACAAGTTGTGCCCAAAACCAAAAAAAACTACATCCTTCAGCTTCATCCGCCACGTCCTTCCCCATCCACGTATTGCCTGAAATCAAGTGCGGGTTCTCGGCCTGTTCGCTCACGTCCGGTGTCATTGACTCCCAATTTTCGTGAAATGATTTCTTATCATCTTCAGCATCATTCTTGTGCTTGACACTGTTGCCTGAGTCAGTGTTTTCATAGTCCACGATGCGTTGATCACCATCTGGAATAGCTCCAACTCCGGTTGGCTGGATATTAAGTTGGGTGCGAAGTTGCATATCCTTAGTGCCAAGGTTCCAGACACTCTCCCGAGGTAGGAACATACTCGCGCTCAAGCTGTGCACCGGGACATCGTCGACACGGCGATACTGAAAGTCGCCCGCACTGTCGAGGTGGTGGAAGAAGGCAGCGTGATGAGGGCTGCGGAAGAAAGCTAGGGATCCAATGTCAAACGTTGGATAAAGGCTGTTGCCGTAAACTTCACTTAGCCAAGTCGTAAAGGACCCACCAATCCAAGATGCTCCCTTCCCTTCATTCTTGGTATTTCTGTCGTTAGCCGTCTCATCCTGTGACCTATTAGTGTCCGAGCTGCGTTGACCACTAGGGCGGCTCTCCTAAATGACCCGGGACCCCAGTTTGTCACTGCCCTCGTTTACCGATCCTTCATAGCTGTAATCAGATGAGCTTGACTGAATAGCGAGACCTGTGCCGTTTTCAATAAGCCATGTGATATCAGCCTCCTTGTGAAGGAGTTCTGGATGCTTGTCAATGAAAGACTTGACGCGAGAGAGATGATACAAGTTGGCTTGGCCAAGAACAGCTCGGTTGAAGCCATAGGCAATACCGTTGTCTCGCATGTAACGGAAGACATCAAAATGAATGTCTTGGCTCAAAGAAGCCTGCTTGTGTCAGCTCCTGGTCAATCTTCGATGCACCATTGTGGTTGTTTCGGGAACAACTTACGCCTGGCTCCACTCTCCAGAACCATTCATAGTCGCGGAGACGTCGCTCGTTAGCAAAGGGAGCAGAGCTCCATCGCTTCATCTGGCGCATGTCGACGATGGGTTTAAAGGTCTTTGGGTTGCAGTCAGAGTTGAATTCGCGAGAGTCCGACAGTTGGGAGTGATCAGTCCAACCAGGCATGTTCCAGTTCTCTTCAGGAATAATCTCGAAGAAACAAGTGGCATTGGTAGCGTTAGAAGTGAGCTCCTTGAACCTCTCTGGAAGATCCTGGACGCTGAAGAAAACCCAGTCATACAAGTGGCGGTTGTTGAACTTGTCCTCAATCTGTTGAATACTGAAGAGTGTAGCACTGATATCATCTTCCTGGACAAGGGTCACCAAGGCTGCTTTGAGGGGGGCATCAGCAGACGAGGGCAAGGCTGAGCCACACACAAACAGGGTGAAGTGCAGAAGGGTGAGGGCCCCCGTCCACAAAAGAGTGAAGCGAAGGGCTTTTGCCATGATGAAGGTGGGGATAAGGTTCAACGTTCAGGGGAAGGATTGACAGATGCCTTGAACGAAGAGAGGACCGGGAGGGTTAAAGGCCGTAAAGATGAAGGCTATTGAGTACCGTAGGTAGATGAAGTGCGAGGTGGAGAGCAAAAGGTTTTGAGAAAGGAGTGTAAAGGCACCTTGGGTGCTGAGCACAGAAACTTTCTAGACGTGCTAAAGAGAAGAGATTGTGATTGTGCTTGTGATTGCTTTCGATTCCAGGTTCGAAGTAGAATAACGAATCAAAGGATGAAGAATAAGAAGAATGAAGTAAGAGAAGAGAGAAGACAAACTGGGGGGGATTGGTACCTACTAATAATCCTCCACCTCGTGGTTATTGTATCCTCAGGCGAGAAGAACCAAGGAGATGCAGGTTGGCAGGTGATTCAATGTGGAGGCGGACATGGACGTGGCAGGTGCGAGCAGGTGCAGTATCTTACCTCATTAACACACTAAACACCAGCTTGATAAGAAGAGAAGTAGTTGCCCAGAGGCTCTGGAGTGACCGGAAGAAAAGATCCGGACCAGACAAGCCCAGAAACAACAACAGACCGGTGTTGATGCACTCATTTGCCCACTCACGATAACATCATCCTGTTTCCTCACCTCCACTCAACGCCACTCTTCACCAAACATGGCATGTGATCATGAGCCGCAGCAATCTCAGTCGGCTGTGTTACATAGGGAACGATGAAAGATAACGGTGTGTCGAGAATCACTTTGCTCACCCACATTAGCCGTTGGTCATGAACTTCACCAATCAATACACTCTCAGGATGGTACTGCATGATTGTGTTTGCATGCCCTCATTAACCAGGCGTTCTTTCGTATCAACGAGCACTAACAGTAGTCTATCGCCTGTCTGTACCCCAAGTTCGCACCGCTGGACCATCAGATCCCCGGTAGGTAAGCCTCAACGCCATATTTGCCTGTTAATCAAAAAAGAGTGCCCGCCGTCCTCGCCCCTGTCACAGCATAGGAACGACATGTATTACGATAATGATACAACGTTAAAACCCTGCCTTTTGTTTAAGCCTCCACATCCATTTGCTCAACATCTACTGAGCCATCCTCTAAACTTATGTCGAGAATCCTTGCGTATTGAAGCGTCAATCGCTGAAGCTCGCGGTATTTTCCTGTTTGCTGTTAGTTTGTAAAATTTTTGCCATTATGACATCTGAAAGAAACTCACCAAGAATCATAACTACACCTGTGAGTAGCTCTTTTCGATCCCATCCACAGATATCACCTTCTTTGCTGAACCACCCATGGCCGTCTTCTTCCTCATCTTCTTCGTTGTCTTCGAGTATGCCACCAAGAAGACTGTTCAGGAGCTCTTCAACCTTGACCCTTGCCCCCTCGGCGCCCAAGCGCTTCGCATACATGAAGAGATATAGTCGAAATTCTTCCCGTGCCTCAAGTTGTAGAGCACCAGCGATTCTTGTCTCCAGGTGGGCAATGCTGACACTACTTTCAAGATTTTCGGACTCCTTCCGCTGCACGACCATCTTAATAATGCGCTGCAAGCTATATGATCTACCTTTAAGCAGGAATTCGTTCGTTGTATGTCGCTCGAGGAAAGGTATGATGCCTGACGACACAGTGGCTTTGGAAGACTTCTTATCTTGTCTGTCCTTAGAATCCGGGCCAACAGCTGTAGATTGCAAAGCAGAAATGGAAGAATCGTTCGAGTTCCAATATTGTGAGCCCACGGCCCACCAAGCTTCACTCAGGCGTTGCCATGTATACATCTCTCGAGCGTAGCAGTAGCCATCACCATTGGTCAGGGTAACAATGATGTGACCGGTACTGTTGAGATGGGCAGAAGTAACACCAGGGCCAGGCGTCGCGCTGTGTTGGTTAAGCGATATTGTGGCGATATCCAGGATTGGTCCAAGCGACACCGGAGGATTGGGAGAAGATTGGGTTTTCATGTCCCAAACGTGGGCAAGGCCGACAGCTGTAATGCACAGCAGCCAGTGATCGCGAGCTTCCAGGATAACCGGCTGCGACTCAAGTATGATAGGGGTGAGAAGCCTTCTTCCAGCAGAGGTCCACGTATGCACAGAACCATCTTCACAAGCCACGGCCCAAAAGTGTTTCGTCGCTGTTACTAGAATGACATCTCTGGGAAGCCACTCTTCCCAAATAAGAGCGCCCCTTTTGCTGACTATGACATGCGAAGGATGGCCATGAGTGGCATCGTTCTTCGCTTCCAGAATTATGTTTTCCGGGGTCTTTGTTGCTTCTTCTAAGGAGCTCTCACCCTGTAAAACTCCTCTGTCGAGCGGTCGAAGAATATGTGACCTGATCTTCGGTACAGCTAATCTGACTTGAGCGAAGGACATAGAGATATTCATGACTGCGGGCCTGAGGAACTCAGGTGTGGGAACAACGCCATTCTGAACAGGTACAAGGGCTGCTGGCTCGACCCCATTAGGGCCATCAGTGACGATAGGTGTAGGACCTGTCGCGACACGCTTGGCAACCGGCTCCTCTTCATCTTCGTCATCGCCCAGGTTGATTTGCCTCTTGTTACCAAGCAACATGGCGGCAATGCCTCCCTTGGGCAGGCCGTCATAGGGCTTACTCATGTCAATTATTGTCTGCGGTGTATCGTTTTGCGTGTTCTTGTTGGTACTTGTTGTTCCAACCAACTGAGTTTGAGGCAACGAAGACGTGCCTGTCCCTGACGATGACACCAACAAAGGTGCAACTCGCTTCTTGCCGTCTTTACCGATAGTAACCCGCGATTTCAATTCTTTGACACGTTCGGCTGTCTTGTTAGCTGCCTCTTCTGGCTGCTTCTCTGGCTCGTTCTCTGGCTCAGCTTGGCCATTTGTCGATGGTTTCGCCGAAGCACCATTGGGTTTAGGGCCATTGGCGACAGGTGTTGACTCCTTGGTTGACTCAGAAAAGTCTCCCATGAGTGCACCCATCCTCGACTCTACAGCCCGCGACTCTCCCTCTTTACTTTGGTTTTCCAGAATGAGGCCATCGACGTCCTCAGCTATACCCATTCCCTTCCGTGATGCGCCATATTTCTGAAGTGCCTTGACGTTCTCCTCTGGTTGCGCTACCCAGCCGAGCTCTCCCTCCTCAAAATTTACGACCACAATGCTACCGTCTAGACTAGACGCAAAAATGGTCTGTCCATCCGGAGTCCACGCTAGATCAGATATTGACTTGCCTGCCAAGTCTTGACAAACGACCACCGGCCTGGACGTATTTGTGTTCCATATACTCAAAGTCTTGTCCTGGCCAGCTGATGCTATCACTGTCACGAGCGATGTCGCAGCCCCATCGGCTGCACTCGCATCTGGCTTTGACGTGTGAAACAGACGAGGGGAGAACATGCACACTTCCGTTGGGGCTTCATGGCCGATAAGATTGATTTCACTATCCCATCTCGTTCGCTCGATGATAGCAACAGAACTCACGGGTCCGTTCACAGCGTTGGCAGCTGCGATGTGGTTACCATCAGGGGACCACGAACATCGTCGAAAGTAGGTAGTCAGGGGCGAGCTCTTGAATGGTGAGCTAATGGTCGTTTCAAGAACAAAGTTGTTAACCATGTCGTGCTGTGTCGCATTAGGTGCAGGCGAAGTAAATCGAAAGATTTTGATCGTTCGGTCGTCGCTTGCGGTTGCAAAGAATTTGTTTGCAGGATCGAAGGTGATACCCTTGACATGACTTTGGTGTGCCGGCAGAGTCTTCAGCTTCTCGAACGTATGACCAGACCAGACGACCACCTTTGAATCAAGGCCAACAGAAACCAATATCGAAGAATCGTATGACCAGGCGAGATCCTGAACATCATTGTCGTGACCAATTAAACGTTTGTATGTCTTCCAGTTCTCGACAGGAGGAGGCTCGTTTGTGCCAAAGGTGGCAGCTGGTGGTCCTTTATCGAGGTGGTATACGCAAATAATTTTGTCGTCCGCTCCACTGGCAAGATAACGTCCATTAGGCGAAAAGCGAACCGAGTGAATTGTTCCAAGATGATGGCTCATGTGGCAGAGCTGGCGCGGCTTGTTGTACTTTGGTGTGTCGGCATTGTAGATACTTTCGGTCGACCAAACGCGGACGTGTCCATCGCCGCCAGCAGTCGCAAGTCGTTTTCCATCCGGGGAGACATGACAGCTGTAAACCTCGAAATCCTTTTGCTCGCCGCTATGGCTTAGCCATGAAGGCTTGATCATACGCATTATGGAAAGTCGAGTAGCATGCCCGGGGAGGAATCGCGTTTGAGTCGAGGGCTACGCTGTGGATAAATTAAAGGTTGGCAATACTCGTCGTGATCAATTCGAATGCGATGCGATCAATTCAGCGATGGAAATAATTGACGTTGTTTGAAGATGGTGATGAGGATGGAGTTTGGCTTAAATTGGAGTTAACGCGATGTCGCGTTTTTTGGGTCCAGGCCAGTCTGTCAATCAAAGACGCAGGGCCAGCCATTCCTCGCCCGTCACAATGGAACTGTACCCCGGAAGGCAGTGGACAAAATTAGGGGATTTCGTCACAGGGCATCTTCTTTTCGAGCTCCCAGCAAATGCCGCGCAGCTTAATGATTGGTCGTTGCGGAGTAACTTTGATGCGTGGACTCTCCCTGCACTTCCTCGTCGTGTAAGTCAACTATTCCTCACCGAGTCCTCTTTGTTCAACACATTTTAATGGGACAATGCTACGATAAGACGAATCAGTCGATCACGTTCTTAGGTTCAAAACAGGCTGAAAGGTGGGTTACCAACATATTGGACCTACCACCATATCCAAAATCACGAGACTCCCGAGTGCTTCTCCATGACTTACAAGCTTTTGGACGTTGAGGTGTAGATCTCACCCAATCTTCACCCCTGGCATTATGTCAAAAGGGTTGGATGCAAGGATCGCCCTACCACTCCCGCTACCTATAAATCACACGTTCTGGACCGGTCAGCACTTTTTGAGAGACAAGTGTCACTCTGTTCATCGCCCAGTCGAAGCCAAGGGTTTTTGAATGGCTTACGTTGTTACCTTGATTGAGGTTACCGAATGTTTATTTCATGAATAGAACCATGGTCGCCTTATCATGCTTGTTAAGAGTTGGGCTGTTCTGTGCTAGTTAGTGGCCGAACCACTTGACAGTAGAGTTCATATGGGGAAGCTTGTTCGGCGAGAGTTTTCAACAAGCACATGTAAAAATGTAGTTCATTCACAGCCTCAAATTCCGAAACCTTGACCGCCCTTCGGTGAGCGAGTCAAGATTACTGTTCTGTCCCGTCCCTTCTCCTTACATGGCCGACGCACTGACTTTCCTTGCGGCCATGTTCTTTGACTCGCGAATATATAAGAGTGAACACCACGGATTGTTCTTGATTCCTCGACTCACCTCATAGTGTTCATTATGGAACTGTCTACTATAAATCGTAGCCCATTACGGGCTCCAGCCTCTCCTGGCTACGCAGCAGCATCTCTACTCTCGTCCCTGAGAAACTATCATCACATTCGGGTCGATAAGCATTTTCACCGTCGAGAAAAGACCCCTGCGATCTCTGCATCCCCTGATCCCAGCATGTCGATACCGCAGTCCATATGTGTCGGTATCGAGCTGGAATTTATGGTTGCACTGCAGATCCCAAATTCCGACGCTGTGACTGGTGAGACTCGATGGGCCTGTCCTACAACACCGGAGGCTTTCCTGGGCCTCGTGATGGGAGACTACAAAGACACCGAACCGTCTTGTATTCACAAGGTATGCGAATTAATCGCCAACAGCGGGGTCCCCGTCTCGTGTAGCCTCATACCTCCTTCGCCATCCAGCCCTGCCCAGATCCCTGGTACTACAATTCTTCCGCTCACAGATAATAGCGGAGACATTCGAGCTTGGAATCATAAGTCTGCTAGTGGACCAGTGTCTAAGACTGATTTTTGGTTCATTGTTCCAGAGCGTCACATCACCAGAGACTGCGTTAGTAAGTCCGGAATGACACCTTCAAACAAGTACGACTGGTATGGAACTGAACTCAACAGCCCTATCCTCACTCGTCCTGAAGAGTTCAGTCAGGGGCTACCTACCCTCAGGAAGTGCCTTGTGGCAGTGCAGGGCGCCATGGTAGTTGGACTCAATTCTGGTTGTGGACTACACCTTCACGTCAACGAAGCCGGCAGCATGCAGCTAGAGACTGCGCTGCGCCTTGCATCTTTAGTCTGGCTGCTGGAAGATTCTCTGCTGTACCCTCTGTGCCATCCTTTCCGCTCGACTTCCCCTTACTCGGCGCGTATCAGCGCTGAATCTCGAATCGCCATGGAAAGGGGTGAGCCAACAGTGTACGGCGAGGGCGCAGCTCTGGTTGAAGCACTCGGGGAGGTCATGCGCCAGCTGCACTGGCGCAAGAAAGCTGACAGAGGCCTGCTGAGAGCTATGAAACGCCTGTGGTCGGAAACCAGCCTGGTTAGCTTGGGCATCGCACTCCGAAAATTCGATGAAGGATCCCTTCACACAACTACCCGCTGTGCACTGGTTGTCTCCAAGTACAACACTATCGAGTTCCGGTATCCCGAGTCCACGTTTGACGTCAACTTTATAGCGGGCTGGGCTGACTTGGTGCGACACTTGTACGCGGTTGCGATGAGGCCTCAGGCGGAATTTCATCAAATCCTCTGTCGTGTATATGAACTTGTGACCCGTGATCAGATGCCTGGATGGTCAGCCATGTTGGGGGCGATTGGTTTCCAGGGCGATGTCAGTCGCTGGCAGGGACATATCAATGAGTACGGTGATACTCTGAGCAACCTTGACAAGCAGGGTATCCTCCCAAATATCGTGGAGTAAATGGGGCGTTGAGAAGGAATGTTCTTGCAGAATCGGAGCATGATGGTCTTTGGGTGTATGTTAATCGGTCGGTGGGATAGAATGGTTGATTTGATCGTGACTTGGCTAAAGGAGAATGGCAAAATCCTACACTGGCTTGGTCAAGAGGACGGAACATGGAGTCTGGAGTCTGGACATGGAAAAATGGAAATCTGTAGATTTGACTATCTGGTAGATCGATTGAGATTGACTTTATAGAAAATGGTCTTGCTTGTAATGACCCCTTCATTGTGGACCTGTCTTGTATTCTTACGCATTTGGAGGTGAAGTATCGTCTTGTAACTCACCACGCCCTCCTCCTTCAGGCTCCAACTTCCTCTGAACCTCCATCAACGCCCTAGCCTCGTCTGTGCCGTTCTTCTCGACATAGCCCATCAACTCTGCATCCGTGTCTCGCACAGCATCAGCCATGGCCTTCCAGCCATGCCAATCGACGACGTTGCGAGCAGCCATGTTCCAGGCGCTCGCAGCGGCGCATACAATGTTCATCTCGTATTCGAGGATGCGTCGATAAAGTGTTAGAAGGGTCTGATGGACTTGCGGCTGTTGACGTTGGAACTCTGGTAGTGAGGTCCAGGATGATGGATGTAGGACGCGATGGAGGGTCATGTAGTGAGGAATGGTGTGTGTGATATGCACAAACCCCTGGCGGATATCTTCGTGTCGTAGAAGAGGTTCTAGTAGAAGCTATAAATGGTATTAGTGTTGTAGTTCAATGGGTTGAGGTCGGAGCCTACTGGTGTTAGTGAACAGAAGCCCGCCCAAGCGACAGCGGCGCTGGGCTGGTCATCAAGCAATGAGACTATAGTTGACCGTGTATGAATCAGGTTTTCTCTTGCTTCAACATCTCCCGAGTCTGTTTGTGACGTCTCCTTAACTTCGCGGCTTAAGCCAGACTTTGTAATCATCATCATAAGTTCCGCTCTCCTCTCACTTTCTGTCGGCAGCCCACTCCCATTCCCATTATGCCCCGGCCTCAAAGTATCAGGAAGTGCATGAGAAATAATGCTCTCATATGCGAGCACAAGACCCGAAGACGTGCCATCTCGCTTGAGGACATCGTATGCTGCGTTCCAGAGTTCAAGATCGCGAGCGCGCTCTTCCTCCTCCGAGGCTGATCCGCGGCGACTCTGGCGTTGACTATGCTTGCCGAGATGTGGAATAGGACATGATGAAGATTCGCGAGATGGGTTTGCGGATGACGAGTGAGATGCTGGGGAAGCTTCGGGGGATGGGGGATGTGAGTGGCGGCGAATTTTGCCGACGAGCCGCTTTACTTTGCTTGTTGCGTTATGGGAAGCTGAGGGTTGTGAAGCGGTTTTCATGATGACGGTGATGGCTGAGTCCGAGATGAAGAGAAAAACAACGGAGAGAAGGTTGGGCGATGGAGTTTACAATGGATAGAAATCACACAACATGGAAAATGATCAAGGTCCCTCACAATATTTTCTTCTTCCAGCTGACCTGACAATGTTAGTTAACACCATTCCATTGATAGGTCATGACGATGATATCAGGAACTGGCAATGATCCCAAAACTGGGGGCCGATAATACCCCTAGCTAGGACTAGATGGGACAAGAATAGTTCATCGGGGCTCGGGAATCGAGTCAAGCGACGAGCTGAGAGTTACATCGAGTAAAAAAGTAAAAGAAAGGGTCTCGCTCACCCTCAGCCGAGTTCCGACGATCATCAGAGCCATTCCATCATCGTGGTAACGGCCCTTTTTCTTGGAGGGGTCACCTGAACTGAGAAGTCCATGATACAGGTTTTTGGGGTAATCATTTTGACGTGGAGCCAAGGCGGAGCCAAGATGACGACCCCAGAAGTTGATGGGGGATAAGATGGATACTGGCGGGCTTAATAAAAAGGGTCAATTCGATGAACGAGCAACAGTCAGAAGAACCGTCATATTTGAGAAATGTATCGGCCGAGACGAGACACTGACGTCTGGGAATAACGAGGTCAACGATGCTGGAAATGACATTTTTTTATACGTTAGCGTAATCAACCACTATGCCTTGGGACATAGTGGCCATGCACAA
Organism: Fusarium lyarnte (nom. inval.); assembly: GCA_014898885.1. Taxonomy (NCBI): domain Eukaryota; kingdom Fungi; phylum Ascomycota; class Sordariomycetes; order Hypocreales; family Nectriaceae; genus Fusarium; species Fusarium lyarnte (nom. inval.). The sequence goes on from JAAVUB010000148.1 coordinate 21,558, forward strand.
AGGCCAAGACTACCCGGCCACAGCTTTTTCATGGTTGCCTTGAGACAGAGATCCACGAAATATGAAGTCATATTGAGAGGACAAACATCACCCAACAAATAAATCAACGAATTGCTCTATCACTGGCCAATGCCCCTCGCGTCATCGTCTCCAAGACTTGGGTTGATGAACCGCTGGGAGTGGGGTCTCTCAATCCACTGAAGCGTCACTCTTCTCCACTGTCGGCCCGGGGAGCTACTGAGAGACAAGAAACTCATGGTTTCTATCACGAGATATTACAAGGAAGGGTATTTAAGTTTGCAAGGAGATAAATCCTACTGTAACAGTATAGGTCCTGATATTCAAGTTTGACGGCAGTTGTGGCCAGGTTGTTTGTCATGTGAAATTGGTATTGATCAACGACCTTTGATCTTGAGGTTGGAGATTGAGAGTGCTGATCTGGACTTGATGCGAGGCTGTAAATTATGCGCATGGGAGGAAGCCAAGGCACAAAAGATGGGGCGTTTCAAAGAAATAGACAATTGCTGTCTAGTTTGTTTCGAGGACTCCAAGAGAGACATAGTGATAGTCAGAGCGTATATACCCTCGCTATGGTCCTGCGCTCAGTCAGTCTTGTTGGCAGCGAATTAAACTTTCAAGAATACAGGATCGTGTGGTTGATCATCACATATAATTCCTTATATATATAGACGCTCGTTTCACTCCCCCTAATCTCTTTCCAATCACACGTTTTTCCTGTACCTATACGCGTTGATCTTGGCATGAATATGGCACTTTGCTCGAAACATCATCCCCATCAAAAAACGGAAACACAAACACCAAATCCTCCGGTATGATCATCGCAATTAAACAAACACAGCCCATCACCCTGTTTCACTCGTAGCGACTCAATATATTTAAAAGCAAAGCAGCACTAATTTTTCCGAGTCTAATCAATCTGGTCCCAAAATGTCGCTCAAAATTAACCATCCTCTCGGCATATCGTGATCCTTGTTTCATACTCATCCACTCTACTTGAAACACTACCATCTCCGCCTGTGATCGCATCTAAACATCCCACTTTCCCACCTGGATTGGGTATAACTCTTTTCCTCTCCCCCGTCAACTAAGTTAACTGCTGCTAAACGTCTCCCCCAACCTCCTCGTTGCAGTGCAGCGCAGCGTTTCCTTTTCTCAGTCACTCGTTAACACAGGTGTTGATCACCTGTTGGTCCGTTACTCTTCACTACGATCCGTTCTATTTCTCAGCAAACTTCTCGACTCTCTTTCCTCCCGCTAAATCAACTGTCGAGATGCATTTCATCAACCTTATCATCGTCTTCATCGGCCTTGCAGCCGCAGCGCCCACGGCTACTCCCACCAAAGACAACATGATCGCCGTCTCAACCATAGCACCCAGCGCCTACGAAGACCCATACACCTACTGGGCTGCTGGAAACCACTCCTTCAGTACATGCGACAAGAAGACTTACAACGCGCACCAGGCCCCCAAGAGCACAAAGCGAGCCAACTACAGGGACTGCGCAGCGCTTCTCTCAACCTTTGGTACTCGCAACGGCACTTTCAGCATCCCTGCTGCTTCCGACGACAAGCGCGAGTACGGCGTGGGAGATGGACTTGTCAACATCGTCAAGTCCGGGTCGTGCGCCTTTGCTGTGCGCGCTGACAAGGGATTAAAGGTCGGCGATGATGATGTGGTTTGGATTATGCAGAAGGCCGTTCTTGAGTACTCTGCTGGAACGGAGATGGCGGCTCGTGGGTCTGTCAAGTGTGCTGCTGATGAGGCTGGGAAGAAGGGAGGTCTTTACTGGCAGGTTCATGGTATTGAGTCTGCCGGTTATTAGCTGGATTTGGCTCGGTGGTCTTGACGATCATCTGTTCGCTCCATGGATTTGTGGGGAATTTCTAACATGAAGGATTTATTGGAGGATCAGTTCTGGAACTGTCCTGACGACGAGATGCGATTTTTGTGTGCGATACCCAGGTGTTCACAGGATTTGGCAAGTAAATATATAGCCACAATGCGTACATATTTCTTCTCCTCGCCTCTAGATAGACGTATCATTCGATAATGGTACAAGTCAAGATCAAGGAAGGTTTATATCATTGTACTATCATACCCGTTCACTGAGTTTCATTATCTGTGGCGTCACAGTCCTGCCTCAACATCCTTGGCAGTTCTCGTATCCTGACATTTTCAACACGAGTAGTTGGTAGGTTACTACCGAGAAGGATCTGTCACAGTGACCGGTTTCGAGTCCTTAGAATCCGGCCTCGAGGGTGGAGGACAACGTCGTCATCTTTAGTGAGGGTTGCATATTTCGCTCGTATTACTTACATTAAAGCTAATTGTTACAAAACTCCCACCATACACCTTGCTTATAGGTTCACGATGTCTCTTGAACCGTTTCCTTTCTTTAGACAATTTTATCAGAACATGTTCTGGCTCTGACTCTGGCTTCTGTCCCGGTCTCCTATCGCTATGATACACCACGACGACCTATTTCGCTTGCGCCTCAACAACACCAACTCCTATAGACCGGAGCTTCTGGCCCCGTCCGATTTGCAAAGGCAAGGCATCTCAGGAAATGGCCACTCGCCTCCGAAATGAATGTGTTGGACTGCGACTTCTAGTTATCGTGAGCCACCTACCATACACGACAAAGAACTTATTTACACGTACGCGACATGGATAATATATAGGCGCGTTACTTTTGTGGCAGGTCTCTCACCATGGTTAGCATCATAGATGATTCGAGACATCGATCGCTTTAGGAACATCAAGAACAAACACTATGGCATTAATCATCGAATTTATTCCTCAATGGTCAACCTTGACCGTGATACTTAAAGTACATCTAAGGTATTATATTCCCGACTTCGTAGTCAATCATCCAGGCTTCTCTGTTATGTGTAGCAAAGCAAAGGGTATAACCCCGAACCCCAAATCTCAGCCTTCCAGTATTCTCCGCGGTGTTTATGTCTACAATAGCACTCTACTAATCGTTTCTTCCATAAACTTGAGTCAAAAATCGACGGTAATCAACCATAGTAGTCGTCAGTGATTGAAAGGTTAGGATGCCTAGCCTGAGTCCGGTCTATAAGACGTAGCTTTTTGGCTTGGGCCACCAGTTTTACTTGGCGATCAAGGCAAAGGTCAGCAATTTCACTTGAGCTTCTAACTGCCGCTTCCACGCCCTCGAACATGAGATCAACACGGGTTCTGCATTCTTCGACCTCTTGGCGAATCGCGCGGGAAGCGGCATCGCCTGCATGGGCAACCTGACGATCGATGCGTTTCAGTGCCTCATCAAAGCGGGGTTTGTAACTGAAGACAAATAATGAGAGGTCTTTGATCTCACGCATATAATCATTAATGACTTGTCCGATGCGATCTTTCTCAGCGAGAGTTGCGTTTCGCCGTTGGGATCGGGGCGACCCTGGTATGGCGGGTGAGGCTTCAGGAAACGGCCGAACGCTGCCTTTTTCTTCGAAGGTGTTCACCAGCAGGTCCATCTCTGTGACATATTCTGAGATGAATCGAAACAGTCGGTTGACAGCATCCATCTGGGAAAAAATCCACGCGGTCTTTGTAATAACGGTAGGAGAGGGAGGATCATCTTTATAAGGGTCAGGGCTGTTTGTTATTACGCCTTTCTTCCTCTCGATTTCTCTAGCTCTTCTGAAGTGCCTCTTTTCATCATAGCGGCTGAAGTTGGTAGGGCGTTTTCCAGCGAAGGGTTCCAGATACGAGTAGTCGGGTGCTCTGGTGGGTTCCGGGACGAAGACTCCTTCGTCACGAAGCTTTTGAATGGCTTTGGGAGACACTTTGACGTATGCAGCGCCAGGGGGTTTGTTTGATGGTCGGTATCGAAGGTGAGGTGGAGTTTGCTCAGGCGATGATCGTGAGGAAGAAGTGGACGACCCAGTCGAAGGTGTAGGTGCTCGAAAGCAGCGACCTGGTCTGTCCGGTGTAGAAAGAACTTGTTTCTCAGGGGACTGGTATGAGACCTCCTCAGGGACTTGCTGAGGACGGTACACAAAAAAGTAATAGTGTAGCTGCCACATGGCAACAGCGCCGAGCAGGGCGAGGGAGACGACGAATGAGTATGTCGACATGTTGAAGAGGAAGACAGCCCAAAAGCAAATGAAGTTGAAGATGGCAGTCAGGATGAAAAAGATGGTGCGGATAAGAAAGAACTGCGAGTATACACCAAGATCCCAGATCTCGTAAAGAGCCCACACAGGATCGTCATAGGCATCAACGATCACCTCACAAACGGCTTTTCCAATACGGTACATGAAGTGAGAGGACCAGACAGTGATGAAGGCTCCCCAGAGCATGTGGGAAGCAGTAGGGCTCGCCTTGTAGTGGTTGAGGATCCAATCATTGTGCTTGGCGTACTGAAGGGGACTGTGAAGCATCATGCAGAACCACTCCAGAATGATACTGAAAATTGAGATCTGAAATCTGATTGTGAAGGCTATGAAGTGAAATACGTTCGGGCACTGCTTGATGAGGCGCTCAAACCCGGTTTCTGGGTAAGGGCGGTAGTTGGGGAATTGCTTCGGGTCATAGGTGAGACGTGAGCGACGCCAGAACATGGTGACTGAGTTTTGCTGATATCAGTTATTACTTGAGAATTTCGTGTTAGCAATGGTGAAATTAGTGAAGGGATGCAGTTGATGAAGTGCAGTGGTTCATTAAAGACTGTTGCGAAGTGGAGCGAAAGAGGAGTGGTGATGGGGAATCGGAGCAGACAAGTTTGATGAAATGAAAAGAAAATAAACCCTTGCCTGTTTTTAAAATTTGGATGTAAATTTTCACTGTCCAGTAGCTGCTCCATTGGAAGTGCTCTGGCAGCTGCATGGCAGTGCCAGCCAGGCTGCCACTCATGGAAATTGAGGGCATTCACAGTTGGCAGTGCCAACCAATCCAGCACTTTCAACACCATAAGTGAACTGTTCCAGACAAACATAGCGGTGAATACTACATTACATAGTGTACAAAAACGGTTCCATGAAAATAAACTGGAAATGGACTCGAGTCTATTCATCCCAGAGTAGTTGCTGGCTTGTGCCAGGAAAGCAGGAGAAAGTGATATATTCAGCCTCTAGGCTCTGAGTATGATAATCGGACGACTCATTTACTGTTGCGGTTGTTTGTACACTCGATATTGGGTTTTGTCGTTTGGACATGACCACCTAGCTGAGAACTTAGCAAACATTACTGTGTCACTCAAAACCTCCCGCAAATTGCTATTGCTTCAAAGATAGTACTACAATATTTGAGTCGGATACCTTGATAGTCAAAATACGCGAACTTGGCCATTCTCTGGCCATCCAAAGACTCTTCATTGCGACAGTGTTGAGCATGTTATAATATACCCGTTAGTTCATGTCTATAGCCTCGCCACCTCGACTCCCCAGCTGATTTTGCGAACAGGAAGAAATCATCAAGCCCCTTACATCAAAACCATGTGCATTTTCTTGCACGCCATGAGAGGTTTCTCGGAGAAGCTCCTCAGAGACAGTCCTGAGCCTTCAGGGGGTTTGGGGCTAGTCAAGCCACATGGTGATTTCCTCGATTGTGACTTACATGAGATGAGAAGAATGATAGTAAATTATTGCCAAGAGCCAAGAACTACGTCTCTTGAAGCGTCTTTTGCGACAATTCTAGGGTATTTTTGATAGTTGCTGTCAAATATTGAGTTTCTCATGCAGCAACATGGCAAAGTCAGCTGGTAAAGACTCCATACATTGGATCCAAACCCTTGCTTGGCCTGGAGGCTAAAGGACACATCAATATCAGCCTCAGCATATTAGTCAAGCCCATCAGTTTAATTCATGGAAAAGAGTTCCTTGCCATTATCTTCATTTGGCTGCCAAGACCCAAGATCTTGCTATCGAGATGACAATATGAAGCATTTCGAGAGATAGCTTTTGCCCAGACTCTTCATTCCCTCGAAGGGCATGGCTTGTATTCATTAGTTCTTTCTTGGCGATGTCTCGATGCTTCAATAAGGCCGTTAGTCGCCAGCTTTGCTCCGGCGTCCGGAAACAGTCGCTTCTCAATATCATCAACATAGCAAGGCATTCCGATAGTACGATGTGCGTGCATTAGTCTTTCCCTTAACGAGCCCAGGTAATTCTTATTTCCAGTTCGCTTAGCATAAGGCTTTTGACTTTGAATGCTCGGTTGCACAGAACCATGCCGCCGCCGCGATTTTCGGGGCCATAGAAAGCGGCGGTTTCTGGTATGGCGCACGCTAATTACCAGCTTCTGGGGTCTTGGATCCTTGGATCGACAAGGCAGCTGCTAGCACGGGTCTATGGAAGATAGAGGAGGATCATGTTACCTAAATTAGACGGGTAGATCAGACATTGGGCAGAGATATTCGCACGGATGGTATGGTGGTGTTTGCTTTGACTTGCATGAACAGCTAAGAGAAACAATGTTTATGCCGTTATGCCGAACATGCCATGAACGTCTTTGGGTCTGTGATACACCCCTTGTTACGGCTGCTGAGGTTGAAGATGGGAATAGAGTCTGAAGAAAACTGAGTTTGCAAAATTCAATCACGTTGAAATTACCTATTCAAGGGACCTGTGCCTGCTTTATGTTATTTGTCATAGTCCATCCAAGCTTTGTCTGATCTTAATCGGCTCTCAGGGATAACATCGAAAGAGCGAGAACAGTCTTGAAAGAGATGACAATAGAGTCGAATGCCTTTTGGTCGGCATTGTTCTGATCGCCAAGACCATGAGATATCTGATTCATTCCACGAGCAGACCCTCGATGTATTTTGTTTACTGATCCTAAGTGAGAGTTTATCGAGGGAGAAAGAGACTTCAGCCACAATCCTCATACTCCTTCATCCAGCGACTGAAGAACATCTCTGAATAGACGTCATACTCAAAGCCTAATGCACAGGCCTCACTGCTGAATTCCATGGCAGCTTTGACGGCTGTTTAATCTTGGCTAGGAGCCTCATCTACCCGCCGCCGCAGCTGTCGCCCTCGGACTGGGGGATTTACGAGTTTCCCGAGAAGCGATTCCTCTTTGGGGTAGAAATTGCGCGGAATAGAAGGTTTGGAATGTAGCCGCGCCTTTTGACTCTGACAGAAGGTGCAAAGAATGTACCACGTATGCAAACCCCAGGCAGAGTTTCCTTCTGGACGTTTCTTCCTTCTCGGCGGAAGCGCACTTAAGGTATATGCCGTTAGAGGAGGCATGGAAAAAGCATGAGTCTGGGGAGACCGAAGAAAAATAGAAGGCTTCATAGAATGTCACTGTTTCGAGCGACGGGTATCTCAGGAACTTCCGTCACCGGAGGATTGCGTGGAACCGCGGAGCCGTCATGTGGACTAGCCTCCGGTCTCATCGCGGACCGAAGTGGAGGGTTTGGACCACGGATAGAGTCTGGGCGAAAAAATCACGGTAGCTCATTGCAAGTGCGGTAGTAGAAGGCCATTCGGCATTGTGATGTCGTCTTGGGGGATACGAGCAAGCCTCGAATACGCCTGTAAAAAACAATTCTCGGTAGTTCAGTGGGATAGGAAAAGCGGTGGACTCGTAAACACAGGCGCCTCGTGCTGTGGACTCCAACAGTCTTCTTGGTTGAGGTTTTATTAGTGCATCTGATCTGATCTGATATCAAGATGCAAGCTATGACTGGCGTGAAAGAATAAGTAGCTAGGGATAGCTTCAAAGGGTCGAGTTTAGTCTAGGAGTCTAGACACGGCACAAGCTGGGGATTTGCAGATCGCATTCTGGTTCGAGCAAAGCGAGTGGATTCTGAATAGGCACTTGAAAGCCTCAACGCGAGTTTGACGAGTCAAGTGCCACATGGTGTAGTGTACTTCTTGAGGACAAAGTTGCGCCTCAATGGCTTTAGCCGTGGTAGAAAGAGGCTACAGTTTCAAAGCCTCGGCGTTCACGGCTCATTGATTGACTGCGTGGACCCTCGGAATTAAGAAAGATACTCGGCAGGATAGGGCCTAGTTTGCGATGTCGGGAAAAAGGCAGATTGTCGTTCTCGTTCCAGGTTCCTGGGACACGGGGAATGTTACCTACCAATTGTTAGCGTTTCAGCGCTCCCTCTCCTCTCTTCTCTCTCCTGGCTCAGGCTCGTTACAAAGTACTTGTCCCTTGCTCTTGGGGTCTCGCCTCGTCTCGTCTCTTCCCCTGCCTTGTCCCATTTATGCCTCCGGAACAGAAGCCGACCTATCATGAGCAATCCCAAGAGTGCCCCAACCGTGCGAGATGCCTAGGGTGCCGTAGTATTGGCTGGCGTGACCTGTCTACAGTATGTCCGTGCCTCCTTTTGACGGGCCGACCAGGTACATCCTCAGGTCAGGATGGTCCTTCGACACGGGCGGGATCGTACTGCGGCGGGGACTAGGAATTGGCGGGTGCTGACACTAATGGCGGGACGGAGTCGGAATCACGGAACGCTCACAATAATCCTGATGTTGCTGCACCTAACAGAAATAGCGTCTTATTGTCTCTGCTCGGGACAACCAATTAGGCATCCAAGACCGTAATGGCTGCAGCAAACATTGGTTTCAACAGAACAGTATCCGTTCGGTCACTCGGCTCACGCGGAGGATTAGGGAAAATTCATGACGAGCAGCAACGCCTCGCGTTTTACGCTGGAAAGCTTCACAATAGAAAGGCGAGACAGACAATACAAGAGGAAAAGAGCGGTGATTCGAGCGAGTACCGCATTCCTCTGGCAAAGAGCTAACCCGCAACCCGGCAAAGCAAGACATTGCCGGGCTCATAAGATGTTGGGTTAGGGCTCGGCGAACTCACATGCCGATCAGGGACCGTCTGACAGCCACGTCAAATCAAATGAACAAACGTTGACAAGACAACTCATTTCAACAGTTCAAGGGCTGAGCGGGAGCTGGAGAAAAGCAAATAGCCTCTATTCTAGATCTACTAGTACTGTACGGTTTGGCTTTGGCACCCCTCCAGCCGGCTAATGTTGAACCGTATGTTCGTAACCGTACTGTATCGTCTCGAAACCAATAGAATTCTCGACTGATCATCACGAAGCATCCTCGTGAACAACCCCCAAACTCGGGATGAGACAAACCAGAAATCAGATGCATCGGAAAGACAATGAAAGACAAAACGGGACAAGGATCAAAACTCGCTACCTTGCCTAGGTTCAGGTAAACCCGCTGATGGCTCACTCTGCTGGGGTCTTCTGCTCTGGTGACTGGTGCGTCTTACTCGCTTCTCTTCTTGGCAGACCAGACTTTTGGGAAAGACAAGGGGAAAATCAGTGGGTGATCATTTCAGCAGAACTCCGTCGGTAAGGTACTGTGCACTGCACCTGGCGCCTACAGTACAGGACAGTGAACAACTCAATCACCTCCGCCGACACCGTTGCGACTAAATTAGCCAGAGCAAGCCCAAGCTGGGCGCCTCCAGGTCAGGTCTCCAGCAGCCTCTCAATGATGACACGGATCCGCTCTGGCGATTTTGGCAAATGGAATTACGGACCTGCACTAGAGGTACCTACAGCTGATGGCTGAGGCTGTGGTAGCCCAGCCCAGCCCAGCCCAGCCCAGTCTAAAACAACAAGTTAAACCTGAAAGGAGTAGATTTTACGAGCCAAGGGGCCGGAAGAGAAAAAGCAAGCAGCCAGAAACAATAATATTAAAAGCATCCTCTATTCCCCCGTTTCTCAAACACGCTGGTCTCTCTCTTCCACGATCACTAACCAATCCGCGAAGTTCCGAAACCGAGAATACAATTACCGCCTATTACAGTACCTTACAGTACAAGCACAGGCTTTGGGCTACCTCACCTCTGCCACCAAAATAGCCGCGGATCCTCATCACATTTACCTACACCCCCCGGTCCCGGGCTAGTACCCGTAGCCAACGCAGCACAACAAAAGACAAACAAAAAGGACCAGGAACAAGGCCCAGGGTGTCATTCATTTCGATCCAATCCAATTCTTCATATATCCATCTGCCAACACCCCTACCACTTCAACTTTTCCCATCTTGCTCCTCCCATCAAGATATTCTGCTTTCCGACTCTATCTCCCAAGAGCAGTACCAAATCCAAAAGCTTTGACGAGCTGGTCTCTTGAAACGTCTAACAAGCTTGGTCGTGTTTGTGCTCTTACCTTGCATACCTATACGCATGCATAAACATCCTTTAATAGCAACAACCTGACACGCATATTGTCTTGTTTGCTTCCCCCTCGACCAACAACCCATTCCTACCCCTCCAGCTCATCATCCGACCTGGCTCAGCCATATATACCAATACAGCACCTCGGCAACGTTTACTATACCTCCCTAGTCAACACCAACTAACATCACCGCAACGATGCTCCGAGGAACCACTTCCAACGTCCCCAAGGTCCCACTCTTTGGCGTACCCAAGAGACGCAAGCAGAGGCAGCAACAAGAACAGGAGCAAAAGGACAAAGAAGAGAAGCTTCGCCTACAGGCTCTCGAGGAAGCTGAATTCGCAACCAAGGCCGAAACTTCAGACTTCCTCCTCTACTACCTTGAGCGATCCCCCTTCAAGGACCAATCCGATCAGATCTCCATCGCATGGGAGAACCTGCCTAGCCTAGGCGAGCTCGAGTCTTTTGCCAGGCTCGACAAGACTGCTGGCACACAAGCCTGCCGCCGTTTATTCAAGGCCGTCGTCATCTGGGACGATCTTGGTCTTGATCTCTGGGAGACCCTCAACAGCACCTTCCACCCTGAAAGCGACGAGGAGGATAGCGATGATGATCTCCTCGACGGAATCTCAGAAGAGCCCGTTGGCTGGGATCACGCAAGCCCTCGAAGATCCCGATCTCGCGCCAGCTCCAGGACATCTTCCTCTGAGACACATAGTTCTGAACGCTCTCGCCAAGTCTCCTCTGAGCGACAAAATCAGCGTGAGCGTAGCCGCGACTCGCGCAAGACAGCTTCCGCACGAGATCATAGTGTCAACGGAAGATTGCCTCCCCGGAGACCCATGGGTCTTCAGGGCGGTATGATCAGCGAGTACTACGACAGCCCCTCGCGATATCGTGTTCCCAAGATTGTGCGCGTCCTATAAGCGCTTACACATTACCACTCTACGAATTTTTTTTTCTGTCTTTGATCTTATACTGCTTTTTTAAGCGGGCGTTGGGAAACTAGCAAAGTTCGCAGCTACCGCTATACTAGCCACATATTGATTTCTCATGTTTTCTGGGTATTAGCAAGGCGTTATGGACATGTATGCAATGGCACCGGACAATAACGGATTACGGGATACCACCAATATCACAGCTGAGGGATAACAGCTACCATATTATTACTATAGTACAGCAACGAACAATCTACCAAATAATTTTGATACTTTCCATAGCCAAGCTATTCTTGAGTGATCGACGTGAAAATTTGGATGGCTGCTCTTGATGCAACCTTCAAAGTTTGAAGGTCTACAACAACCATTAGTACTACCAAGGAAAACTCCTTGGCTTGAAGCTAGATCGTCCTATTCTGACATCACCCAAGATCCGTCGTTGCAACATCGAGATATGATCGGATTGAAGGGAAGAGTCGACGTCATGGTGGAGGGAAAATTAACTGCCGCGGTCTTAAGAGCTGGAGAACCTGGAAAGTTACGTACCTGGCCAACAAGACGGGACCTAGCCGGACTCATGTTCGGGAAACTCTATCGAGACTCCAAAGCGATATCCTCACCACATCAGTTGATCGCCTTCTATTCCGTCACCCGTTCATCAAATGATTACCATATTCACAGCATGCGCTGTCATGTCGCCTGCTCTCGTCGCTGACTCGTCTCAGGTAGTGATTCAATGCTTGGCATTGTCTTAGTTACTGAGCCTGGAGGTCATTTCAGGAGAGCCAATGGTACGAGCTGTGCTTCAGTCACTATCCGTATGGCGCGGGGGCTAGCTCAATCAGGAGTATGCATCCACCGACTGGGATCGCCGGATGGGTAAGTGTTGCTTTGACCTCCACTGGGACCAGTTGAGACGAAGGAGTGTTTTGGTCATCGAAACACCCTTTTTAAATAACATGTGAAACCTGAATCAACTACGAAACGTTGAGATCTTTATTAAAGGATAATTCCATCTCCATCTAGTTTTGGTTTCAGTATATAACTTGGTGCGACTCAACCTCTCTATTCAAGGGAAATTAAATCGTTTGTCTGTTGCTCTGGTCGAACAAAAAGCATGCAGCCCAGGGACGCTAAGAAAAGCCCACATCTTGTGATAATTGAGTCGACCTCTTCTGCACGCACCCTCGACTATGAAACACTTCGGTTATAAACTCTCAGAGCCTGTCCTCACTTGAGTAGTTTTCTCTTTAAGTGTGAGATAACTCTATTCTATGCTTGAATGCAGGTCCTGACTCACTATACTCTCGGGTGGTGGGATGTAATCCAGCTGATGGTGTGCTGTACAAGCTATCTCAGCTAGCCTCAGGGGTCCTGACCCAATTTGTATCTAGACTCGAGAGGCGCTGTTTGAGGCTTCACACCAGGAAGAATAGGGCATTTTACAGTATAGCCTGGCTGCTTGCAAGATGAAGAGCTCCTTTTCGAGACGGAATGCTCCGGCTGTATAGTGCGCAGCTGAGCGTGAGGATCTTTGTTTCATTGTTTTCTGTGCTTTTCGGTGTTGTTTTTTTTACAGTGTTAGTCGATACAATGAAGCACTTACACGGCCTCTCGTGGGTCGGCCTGTTGGGCTTGGCTGTCCTGACTACCGCAAAAGATGTCTCTTACGTGACTGACCTCGAGATCTTTACCTACTTGGTACGGCACCTGGAAAGAGCGCCAGTGCAATACTGACTGTCTAGGCGCCATGTGTTTCCAGCGCAATTTCATACAATGTCGGCTTGCAGACATACTCAACCATGTGCGGTGACTCAGAGACCGAATTACAGAAATGCATCTGCTCGACTCGAATGGACGAAGTTGCCTCATCGATCTCGACCGATATAGAATACAGCTGCGGCTCCAGCGCGACGGAGGATCTGTCAAGTGCGTCTAAGCTGATGCAGAAATACTGCAACCAGGAGGAACATATCACTTTCTTCTCGCCAACCAAGAATATCGTCGAGGCATATATAACAGATCTTCCAGAGTTGGCGTATCTCCCGCCTTGCGCGCAGTCGGGATTATCCTACGCCGTGGTCAATATTGTATGAAAGCTTCGAGAGTCCAGTGATAGGGGCTTGACCTGACTAACATGAATATAGGGGTCGTCAAGGTGCCCCGAAGCCGCCGAATTGAATGCGCCATGTGTCTGTAACAAGAAAGATGTCGTTCGAGATATTACTTCAACACTTAAGAGTGCCGTGAAATATTCATGTTCTAACAACGGAGACGTCACTTCGGCCCAGAACTTTTACAACGAATTCTGTCAGATGAATGATGGCACAACGTCTTTTGCGCCACCGAAAGGGCCTCCTGGAGATAGTAAGTTTGGAGCCATTTCTTAGGGAACCATTCTGATGTTGATGCTGTCAGTGTCATACTACATCACAGCTATGCCGCATTTCAAGTCTCTTAACAAGTGCGCTCAGTCCGGAATAGCTTCTGCAGTCATGGAGGTGAGTCCCAATGTCTCGACACACGACCCTGTTTCTAATAACATTATAGCAAAGCTCCTGGCTATGTGGAGACGGTCCTCAAGAGCTGGCTTCATGCATCTGCATAAAATCAGGGATGTCAAAGATCATCTCTAGCAGTTTGACCGAGCGAGTCAAGGACTACTGCGATAGCACACACATTGCCAACGTCACATCTGCCATAGATGTCTTTCGGTACTATTGCAGCGCCGCTGAGAGTTTGGTTGTTGCTACCGTCAGTCAATCAATCTTCCAGTCGTACCCGACTGCTAGTTCAGGAGCTGGTTCAGGCACAACAGTTCCAGGAATGACTGGTTCAGCTGGCGCAACTGCAACTTCTAGTTCCAACACTGCGAAAGAGTCTGATCCTGGTCATGAGGATAAAGAGGATGATGAATCGAAGACGAGTATCGCGCCGATTGCTGGAGGAGTTGCTGGCGCTGTCGTGGTGGCCGCTCTTGGCGCGGGACTATTCCTCTGTATTCGAAGAAAGCGTCAACGTCAGGCCAAGGGCGAAGAACTCTCCAACAATGCCGACGGGCCTCCAGAATATACTGGACATCCAGAGCTCATGGGCAATAGTGCTTATATCAAGGGTCACACTGCACCACCAATTGTTTCCGAATTGTCATCGGCCACTTCTTTCAAACCGGAACTAGGCGGAGGGCAGGGCATTTCAGAGCTCCCTCCTAACCATGCACCCACAGCTGAGCTTCAAGCTCACCTTGCCAAGTCTAACTGGGAGCACTCACCGGCACAATCAGAATATGTATCGCCGATGAGTCCTGCGCCAGCATATTCTGGCCTTCATGGGATGGGTTTTCAGTCAGGGCCTGTGGAGGCTTATGAGTTGGATTCTAATATACGAAGTCGATAGAAGGATATTGGTCTCCTCTATTCTTGTAATTGCTTCAAAAACTGGCGCTATGGTTGCTTTTTGGTAATGTGAGTCATTTTAATGATGGATTATCGATGGATACCAGATGTATTTGTAGTTTTAATATTATCAAAAACCTGCATCTCTATCAGATCAAGGACATTTTCCATTCTCTGTATATGGTTGCGCGAAGTTTTACACAGATGTTTCTAGACTTAAGTGAATGGTGTGGGTAAGGCTTCAGGTTGTTGACTCATGGGCCGCAGACGCATTCGATTAATCAATACAATGTGGCTGCACTTTGGAAGCATAGCTCACAGCTTTCTTTATAGGTAAGATAGGTTGGGTAGAGCAATGATGCATACTTACACTATCACATATACCAACGTAATATTAGTAGGTATTGTTAACCAACAGCTGGAGACTGAGATTAAGAGTGTAGGGTAAGCTCGTAGTGGCCGGAAAAACTGGGCGCCGTACAAACGCCGCTTCCACCTGCAGCTGGCCCGTGCCCGTTGCTTCCCCGGTAGCAAACGTTGGCGTGTTGCATCTCAGCTTTGGAGCTCCAAATTTCCTAGTCTCTCCAACAACAAAGGCTCCATTTCCTTTGTCGGAGAATTTCATCGACGTCTCACCCTCATTTGTCGATCTGATAGACGCATACTGAAGCGACAGCCGACGTGGACTTGGGTTTTCATTTTATTTAGCTTTCCCCCTCGAGCGCGTAGCTGCGGTAATGACGAGTATCGCGCTATTGACCTGATCCGACCTCGACCATGGCGGCCGCAGACGTGGACATTGGCTACGTTGCAGGCCACCTCGGCCTCGACCAGCCTGTTATCGCGTCTCTAACGACAGAACCGACTGTTGAGCTCGTCAATATTGTTCTGCAGGCTATTGCAGCAAAAGCGCACGAGTTTGACACCCTCTATGCTGAAAAGCTTCAGACCGACATTGAACTCGAGAACGCGGTGCGCAGCTCTGAAACACGATCGCAAACTTTCAAAGCTACTGCGGACAAGGCCCTCAAAGATGTTGAAGAGGCTAGGCAGCAGCTCAAGGACGAAGGTATGTTTTAACAGACTGTGCGAACGAAGTCAGATGGTTGTTGACATTCGCTTGCCCCACAGAAACGAAGCGACAATCTCTCGAGAACGAACTTCAAGTTTTCAAATCTAAGAAATCGGATTATGATGCCGAGATCAAGGCCCTCAATGACAAGATTGAGACCCTTCAATCTTCGAACCGAACCAACTTGAGCATTATTGAATCCAACAACAAGCGCGATCAGACTATCACTGAAGAACTCACAAAGCAGCACCAGAGGAATGTCGAGCTTTCTCGCGAGATCACTGCACTGCAACAGTCGGAGCAGAATGCACGGGGCCAGCTCAATAGTGCCAAGTACCGAGAAGAATCCTTACAACAACAGCTCGACCTTGCCCGAAAGAACAGCGAATGGCTAGAGAATGAACTCAAGACAAAGAGCGAGGAGGGCCTCAAGTACCGAAAGGAGAAGGGTGCTCGTATCGCCGAGCTCCAGCGACAAAATGAAGACATTCAATCCCAGGTTGACTCTCTAAAGAGAACAGAGCAACAGCTCCGCGATCGACTCGATGCCATGCAAGCCAAGGCGGATGAAGCTTTGGTAAAGGTTCAGAACCAGGAGGGAACCTTTGCGCAGACAATCGAGAGCTATAAGCATGAGCTTGAAGCTCAGAAACGTTTGGTTGAGATGTCTAACCAGTTGAGCAAGAAACACCAAGAACGAGTGCATGATCTTGAAGCCGAAAAGGAGCGGCTTCGCGACAACTACGAGAACGAGCTCCGACGCGTTCGAGCCGAGCTTGAGCAAGAGCGCCAGACTACGAGTGAAATGGAGGAACGCATCAACCAGCTTCAGTCCGAAATTGACGAGCTTCAGGCTCGTATGGAGCAGCACGCACCACCACCTGAGTCTGCACCACAAACTCCCCGCGCCAACGGCTCTTTGATGCGACCTTCGTCTCCATTCGCAACACCGTCATCTATGCGAGCCAAGGGTGCGATAACCACCACCCAGGCCCTTGACCAGCTGTACCAAGTTAAGGGTCAACTTGCTACTGAAAAGCGTCGCAATGCTCAGCTCTCTGAAGAGCTCGACAATATGATGACTGCTCTAGAAGCAAAGGCCCCCGAGATCCAAGATCTTCAGACCGAAGCTGAACAGCTTCGTGAAGAGATTACTCGAATGTCAGAGTTGTCTCAAAACAGCTTCGAGGAACGAGACAAGGCCAAACGAGCAGCAAGGAAAGCAGAGAGCGCACTTGCAACCTCGCAATCTGAGACAAATATTCTGCGCACTCAACTTCGAGACCTTGGTACTCAGATAAACATGTTGTTGTTCCAGATCCACGCCATGGAGAAGGGTGCGGATCAGCTCACTGACGAAGAGACTTTCCGACTCCAACAATTACAGAAAGGAGAGATTTCAGAGGAGGCACTGTCAGATATGTCCGACACTCACCAGTTCATTACGCAGAAGCTGGTGGTGTTCAAGGATATTCAGTCTCTGCAGGCCAAGAATGAAGAGCTTCTTCGCATTACCCGGGAGCTTGCCAATCAACTCGAAAGCGAGGAAGCACTGGCAGAAAAGCACCAGGCCAAGCAAGACCACGATATGGTTGAGAAGCTTCAGCAGGAACTTAGCCACATGACTGAGGAGGCAAGATCTATCAAGAAGACGATGGAGAGCTTCAAGACGGAGCGTGATATGTTCCGAAGACTTTTGCAGCAACGGGGTGTTCACGGTGATGAGGCATCTATGATGCGAAATTCCATTGCTGGTGGTGAACGTTTGCCCTTGGCCAGCATCGAGGCCACTGAGCAGACCGAAGCTCTAAACGAGGCACTGCGTAAGCTTCAGTCTGAGTACGACAATTACCGCGAGGCTCAGGATGGAGTTCGTAAGGATTTGCGCGACCAGATCGATGCTCTGTCAGCCGAACGAAACAGCCTACAGACCGACAAGGTCAAACTTCACGCCGAAACCCGCCTAGAGTCTGAGAGGCGTGAAATGCTGCACACCAACTTCGTGGCACTTCAAAGCGAGAACCACGAGCTTCAAAAGCGTGCGCAGACTTTGTCTGAGACTGCTGCTAAGCAAGACATCCGAACGCAACAGGTTGCCGAAGAACTCATTGAAGCCAGAGGTTTGCTGGACAGCGTTCGCAACGAGACTGCGAACCTGAAGGCAGAGAAAAAGCTTTGGAAGGACATTCAGGATCGACTAAGCAAAGACAACGAGAACCTTATCGAGGAAAAGAATCGACTCAACAATTTGTTAGCAACTCAGCAATCGATCGAAAATGAGCGCAACATGGCTGATTCAGAAGCCCGTCGCAAAGCGCAGGCCAAGATTGAAAGCCTTGAGCAGGAATTGAGCGACGCCCAAAGAAAGCTCAGTTATGAAGCAGAGGAAACCAAAAAGTTGCAACTTAGGAAGGAGTTCGAGTCAAAGGAGTCGCAGAAGCGAATTGACGAACTCATGGCAAGCCTTAGCCAGATTCGTGAGGAGCATGTCGCTGTTAAGACCAGCAGAGATCACCTTCAGGCTCGCGTTGATGAGTTGACGGTTGAGCTACGAAACGCCGAGGAACGAGCTGGAAGACTCCAACCCCGACCTACGCCCCGACCTGGAACTATTGAGGTTAGCGAGCAACAGCAGCAACTCGAAAACGAGATCCAGGAGCTCAATGTTGAGATCTCCGATCTCAAGCGAGATTTGGACATGGCCAATACACATCTCGAGAACGCGAAGACCCAGGCTGAGCAGTTCAAAGAGCTTAGCCAGGCTAACGAAGAAGCGCTTGAGGATCTGCGGGGATCACAAGAACAATACAGACAAGAGATGGAGGCTATCATTGAGGAAAAGGATGCGAAAATCAAGGAGCTTAGCCAGCGTGCAGAGGATTTGTCGGCCGAGTTGTCTCGCTCTAACACCGAGCTTTCTGGCCTACGTGACTCCCAGGGTGAGGTTGCACGACGATATGAGGATGAGAAGTCCATATTACAAGAGGAGGTAAAGCGACTGAAAGAAGAGAGCGCAAGGCATCTGGAGGCAACTCGCTTCCATCAGCAAGATCTACGTGCTCAAGCTGAAATCGCCTCCAAGGCTCAGCAAGACTACGAGCAGGAACTAGTGAAGCATGCTGAGGCTGCTAAGCTTGTTCAGCAACTACGAACTGAGCACAATGCACTCAAGAGCGAGGCTGCATCGCTGAAGTCAGAAGCGGACTCTGCAAAGGTTACCCTTGCTCAAAGCGAAAGCTCTTGGGAGGAACGTCGACAACAGCTGGAGCAGGAGATGGCGGAACTTAAGACTCGAAGAGAAGATGTCAACTCCCAGAACAAGATTCTTCACCAACAACTAGAAGCCCTGACTACACAAGTTGCCGCGCTTCAGCAGAAGCGAAGTGGAGGAGAAGAGGATGACGAAAGGATGTCGCCGGTTCCCATGGGAGACGCCAGTGAAGGTCTCCGGGAACTTAACAGTTACCTTCGGCGAGAGAAGGAGATTCTCGAGGTTCAGTATGATCTCAAGGCTCAAGAGGCCAAGCGACTCCAGCAACAACTTGAGTATACTCAGTCTCAGCTAGACGAGGCACGTCTCAAGCTCGACCAAGAACGTACACAGGCTGCCCAGAGTGGTCGTACTTCAATGACACACCAGGACCTCATGGAGAAGCTAAATGAGCTCAATATCTACCGCGAAAGCAGTATGACATTACGCAACGAGAACCAACAGCTCAAGGACCAGATCGGCGAGAAAAACAAGAAGATCGAAGAGATGGAGGCCCGTATCCAACCCCTGGAGGCTGAAATCGACACGCTCAAGACTCAAAAATCTTTCCTCGAGGATGAAATCAAGCAAATCCAGGAGGATCGTGACCGATGGCAGAAGCGCACTGAGGGCATTCTGACCAAGTATGGACGAGTTGACCCCGCTGAGATGGAGCAGCTTAAGGAGAAGATAACCGAATTGGAAACTGAACGTGATGTTTTGAAGCAAGGCGAGGAGCCCCTGAAGGCCAAGATCACTGAACTTGAGACCACCATGGACAGTGAGCGAAACAACTGGAGTACCACGCGCGCCAAGATTGTTGAGCAGGCCAAGGAACGATCAAGGAAACTCACCGGAGAGAAGAACGAGGCTATCCAGCGTGCCAACCAACTGCAAGAGAGCTTGGACAAAGCTACAAGTGAGCTCGAAGGTACCAAGAAGGAGGCGGAGGAGTCGAGAAACCAGAAGTCTGAGCTCGAACAACAAATACAAAACTTCCAAAAGGAAGTTGAGCAATTACGACAACAGGCTCAGACTACACAGTCTAGCCCTACTCCCGCCCAGCCTGCTGAAGCTTCCGCTTCTTCTGACGTTGTTGCTCAGCTTGAGCAACAGCTTGCCGATGCTCGCAAGGAGCTCGAGAGCATCAATGGGCAGAAGCAAGGTGCTGAGCAACAGCTTGAATCTCTCCGCAATGAGTTACAGACAGCTATTTCTGAGCGTGATGAGGCGACAAAGAAGCTTCAAGAGGCCACCGCCAACGCTTCTGCTCAAACCACGGATCAAACTCCTGCGGAGCCCGCAGCTACCAATTCCACGGAGCAGCCCGCTGCAAGCATCTCCGACGAAGAGAAGAAGGCTTTGGAAGAGAGAGTTGCAGCTGCCGAGGCTAAGGCTGCAGAGTTTGAACAGAAGGCCAATGAGGTTGAGACGAGGATTCAAACCACTATCAAAGAACGTTCAGACAGGATGCGGGATACTCTGAACGCTAAGTTGAGGGAAAGCCGAAGCAAGATGGAAGAGGAATACAAGAAAAAGGATGAGGATCTCAAGCTCAAGTTTGAGCAAGAAAAGCAGATCTGGCTCGCCGAGAACCCGACAGCCAGAAACGCCGATGCCACCAAGACTGAGCCAGCAGATCAACCCCCTGCAACACCCGCCAAAGCAGAAGCCCCTGCTGTGCCTGCAACACCTTCATCCGTTGGACAAACCGATTTGTCTCAACTCGATGATACTGGTATTCGACAATTCTTGGCGACCAACCCTACAGTTAAGAATATTGTTGCCGCCAACATCAAGAAGAAGCTTGAGATAGAAAGCTCCAAACTCAAAGCGGAGCTGGAGTCAACACTCAAAACCGAGTATGAACCCAAGATTGCCGCAGCTAGGGATCAAGCCCAGCTCATGGAGTCCAAGAAGTCAACTCTGCGCATCAACATGGCTGAGAACAAGCTGAGAACAGCCAATGCTAAGATTAGTGTAGTCGAGAAGGCTGTTTCCGAAACTCCTCAGAAGCCTGTGGTCGAGGTTTGGGAAGTGGCCAAGGTTGCTGTGGCTCCCCCGGCAACACCGGCTGCAGCAAAGCCTACTCCAGCCAGGCAGGGCTCGATGGCGGGCGTGCCTCCATCACCATCCCCTGCAACACCCGCAGCTGGTGCTAAGGCTGCTCAGGGGACACCAGCTGCAACTCCGGCGGGACAACAAAAATCAGGCTCAGAGTCTAAGCCAGCGCAGGCGGCAGCGGCAGCGGCAGCGGCAGCCCCAACAAGTAGTGCAATTCCCGGTCCCAAGACCAGCAATCCATTTGCTGCTCCAGCTAACGCTGCAACAGCGGCTGCACCGAATCCATTTGCCACTAAGAATGAAAATGGTGTACCACCCGCTGCTAAGCCAAGTCAGCAACAGACGCAAGCGCCTCAGCAGCAAGGACAGCAGCAAGGACAGCAGCAGGGACAACAGCAGGGACAGCAGCAGGGACAACAACAAGGTCAACAACAAGGCCAACAACCAGTCCGATCTGGCATCCCCATGCCTCGTGGCGGCGGACGCGGAAGAGGAGGAGCTTATGTGCCTCCTGGCCAACGTGCAGCCAGTGGACCTCAAGATGGTGGACATGGTAATGCTGGCCGTGGAGGACGAGGAGGCCGTGGTGGTGGACGCGGTGGTATGAACCCCAGTGCCAACGATTTCCAGCCTGGCAACAAGCGGCCACGAGGAGATTCGGAAGTTGGTGGAGGAGCCAAGCGAGCACGCGGAGCGCATTAGTAGAGCGCCGGGGTTGGGATATCTGAAATGTACAACATGAAAAAGGCATGTAATTATTGTGTTTTGGTCATTAAAGGGGATGAGAGAATGGATGACGGTTCATTTGGGAGTGTCACAACAGCATTATTATGTCTCATATACTTATTGGGTTCCTAAATGGAAAAAGAAATATATTTCCTTGGTGTTACAATCTTAGGTCCCCTGCCGTCAGAATATCTGTGCTTGATTGACTGTGATGATAAGTATTATTAGAATACTCTTAGTGATGACTTTATTCGAGTATGCTTAGAGTGAGACTAGCGTAGCATCGTAGTATATGACCTACCTCACATCGTAGATCATCTTGAAAATCCGCTTATCTCATCTCATTGTTGCAACCGTGGCAGTCAGAAGTATAAGTATCACTCGAGAGAACCAAAGAAATCTCCAGCGACTGATATTCTGTTGTTGGTGGGGGTGTCGGTGGATCGGGACCAGCCTTTGCCGATAACGATAAGCTAAGAAAAAGTTCGGAGGAAAACAAAAAATTGGGGACCCTACGGACTTCGAGATCAAACTCGACAACAGAAACCACGTGCAGCCGACTCACCAACGAAAAGAAACGGCGAAAAGCGAAACAGACATCGCCTTAGAAAGAGGCGACTCGAATTTAATCAATGGTTCCCCCTTCGAAGAAGCGCAAGCTTCCAGCTACGACAGGTCCCGCCTCGAAACGACCAAAGAACATCTCTAAGAAGAAGTCCGGCGGAAAAGAATCGCGCCGAGCCGTCGACGCTACAGCACTCGCTTGGTCATCGGTAGGCGAGGACTTTGGAGGACTAGAGGTTATCGAGGGCGTGGACGTGGTCAAGGATGGTAGCAGAGTGCAATTCCTCGTGGCCGGCAACAAGAGCAACATAATCGATCCTCAACAAGAAGTCCTAGATGGGGACGAATCTTTTGAAGGGTTTGGCGACGACCCTGTGGAGGTCGGGGATATCGATCCCGGCGAAGTTGGCAGTGGTCAAGGTGGCTTGGAGAGCGAGAAGCCTCAAGGGAAGAATAAGGGCAAGGCTGGGCAAGGGAAAGCAGAGCAAGAAAAGCTCAAGAAAAACAAGAACAAAGACAAATTGGATGGGAAGAACAGTGGCACCAAAAAAGAGGACGAGCAGCTGGACAAGGCCTCGAAAGTCGTACAAAAGTCCTCTGCACACGGGGGCAACACGTTCGGCGCGTTGGCCGATGCGAACGACTACGCAGACCAAGAAGACGTCGACATGGCGGCCTGGGTTCCTTTGAACCTATCACCTCAGATTCTCTCAGCCATCGCGAAACTCAAGTTTACCAAACCAACTTTGATTCAGGAGAAGACGATCCCCGAGATTCTGGCTGGTGATGACGTTATTGGCAAGGCACAGACAGGTTCAGGAAAGACATTGGCTTTCGGTATTCCCATGGTTGAGCGCTGGCTGGAGCTGCAAGAACAAAGCGTCGAGAGAACTGGCCCCATGGCTTTGGTCCTTTCTCCTACACGAGAATTGGCTAAGCAATTAGGTGACCACCTCAAGGCACTCTGTGACGGTCTTCCCAGCGCGCCGTACGTGTGTGTTGTGACAGGTGGTCTCAGCATTCAGAAGCAGCAGCGACAATTGGAGAAGGCTGATATCGTTATCGGCACCCCAGGTCGCTTATGGGAGGTCCTCAGTGGCGACAGAGCTTTGCAAAGCAAATTCGCCAAGATCAAGTTCCTTGTTGTTGACGAAGCCGATCGACTCTTTAAAGTTGGCCAATTCAAGGAGGCAGAGGATATTATTGGCGCTCTCGACGGAAAAAGCCCCGGCGACGACGCAGAGAGCTCAGACGAGGACGAGGATGAAGACGAAGAAGAGGATGATGACCGCAATGCACGACAGACATTGGTCTTCTCAGCAACCTTTGACAAGGACCTCCAGACCAAATTGGCTGGGAAGGGCAAATCTACAGGAAACGATGAGGAGAAGATGGCTTATCTGATGAAGTGTCTGAAGTTCAGGGGTGAGCCTAAATTCATCGACGTCAACCCCGTAAGCCAGATGGCTCAGGGCTTGAAGGAGGGACTTATTGAGTGCGGTGCTATGGAAAAGGTGAGTTTACGGAATAAGCAAGACAGACTCATCATGCTAACCTTGTACAGGATCTTTATCTCTACACCGTTGTCCTTCTCAACCCTGGTCGCCGCACTCTCGTCTTCACCAACTCTATCTCTGCTGTGCGCCGTCTAACCCCCCTCCTCACAAATCTCAACCTCACAGCTCTACCTCTGCACTCTCAAATGGCTCAAAAGGCGCGTCTTCGCTCACTTGAGCGTTTCACTGCTGCCCGTAATTCTATTCTCATTGCCACTGATGTTGCTGCTCGTGGTCTCGATATTAAACAGGTTGATCAAGTCATACACTACCATGTCCCCCGATCTGCAGATACTTACATCCATCGATCTGGTCGTACAGCTCGTGGCGAGTCTAGTGGTGTGAGTGTGATTCTGTGCTCACCTGACGAAGTCCTTCCTACGCGACGTCTTGCAAGTAAAGTTCACGCTGAGCGTAGCTCGGGTGCAAAGAGAGAGCATTTTATTCAGACTCTCCTTATTGATCGAAAGATGGCATCGCGTCTCAAACCTCGCGTGGACCTGGCCAAGAAGATCGCCGATACTGTGCTAGCCAAGGAAAAGGCCCACAGCGATGATACATGGCTACGAAATGCAGCTGATGAACTTGGAGTAGAATATGACTCTGAAGACCTAGAGGCTGTCAACGCAAGTGGTGGCAAGGGTGGTCGAGGTGGTGGACGAAGGCGAAAGGAGCAGGCAGCCAAGAGCCTATCTAAGGCTGAGATGGGTGCTTTGAAGGCTCAGCTGAGAGAGGAGTTGAGCAGGAGAGTGAACCTGGGTGTAAGTGAGAGGTATATCACGGGTGGACGAGTGGACGTTGGTGCTCTTTTGAGAGAGGGGAAGAACGGGGGTATTTTCCTGGGAAATACAGATGGATTGGGGTTTGACTTGTAGTGACAGAGCGTGTTTGAGCCTGAGCCTATGACGGGCAATAAATGACTAAGTCATAATGCATCTACTGAATAACAAAAGTACTCTTCATATTATTGAGTCGTTGATATGTTTCACAGTACAATTCCTCGACTTGATGAGTCAAGCTGTTAGTATGTATACGAGAGGCCGATTGATATTTTTTCTAATCTCTTTCGGGGTAGATAGTAGAGCTATTCACAGCAACGGTCGTCCTCTTCGAGCCACGCAACCGCGGGAAACTTTGAGTTGGCCGCGGATTTCGACTGTGGGGATGCCAGGTGATAGACTGCCATGCATATGTGCCTGAACAAGTCACAAAGTGAGGAGTAGACAAAGCGAAATGGATCGTAGATTTAGCATTTAATATCGACGAGAAGGCGGATTTTTGCAAGCCCGGATGTAGTATTGATCAGTGACATGCTCAGGGGTGACTGTACAGCAGATACTATCCTGTTAATGCAGTTTCATGAAAGATGGCAAGTCAGGGTGATTATAGTTCACTATACACTGAAGTGAATCGGAGTAGATCCCGAGATACTTCCAGAGAGTCGAGATCCACAACATCATCTACAGCCCCGTCTCGTCTAGTGGTTGAGACTGACACATCCCCGCGGGAAACTTCAGATCAACACACACCTCAAAGATAACAAATGCAGAGCAAGAAATACATTCCCCTCATGACATGTGGGGTGTTAATGATAGAATAAAGTAGATAAATATATAAAGACCCTCATAGTCTATCAAAGTACTCCCCTACCTTACCACCAAACACACAGCATCATAAGCTCAAAATGCCTTCCTTAACCACCCCCGAATCCCCATTCACCCCAAAAGTCCAAGCCAAGTTGCTTGCCAGCCGGGAGAAAGCCTCTCGCGATTTCCGCTCAGATGTCGTCACCGTCCCCGTTGAGGAGATGATGACATCTATTCTCGAGGCCTCAGTAAACGACGACATCTACGATCCTGAAGGCGACCCCTCAGTCAAGGCTCTCGAGGCTCGACTTGTCGAGTTGACGGGCATGGAGGCTGCTCTATGGGCTGTTTCTGGTACTCAGGGGAACCAGATTTGTTTGAGAACGCATCTTACCCAACCGCCGCATAGTGTGTTGCTGGATCATAGGGCGCATGTGCATTGCTGGGAGAGTGGTGCTTTGCCGGTGATTTCGCAGGCGAGTGTCACGACGGTTCATGCAAAGAATGGAGTGCATCTGACGTTGGAGGATGTCAAGAAGAATATCATCGCTGATGGGAACAGTATGTTGATTTGTCCTGATATATGATATGCAACTAACTTGATAGTTCACTTCCCACCTACGAGGGTCGTATCTCTCGAGAATACCCTCTCCGGCACTATTCTACCCCTTTCTGACGCCCAAGCCATCTCAAACTATGTCCGTTCATTCCCTGTACCGGAAGGCCAGAAGCCTATTGCCATGCATCTCGATGGAGCTCGTGTCTTCGACGGCGTCATCGGAGAGGGTGTTGATCTGAAGGCCTACACAGCCTGCTTTGACAGTATATCTATCTGCCTAGCTAAAGGCATCGGTGCTCCAATGGGAAGCGTCATCCTCGGCAAGAAGCCCTTCATTGAGCGGGCAAAGTGGTTCCGGAAAATGTTGGGAGGAGGAACTCGACAGCCAGGCATGATGGCCGCTGCAGCTCTAGCTGCGCTTGATTACAGCATCCCGAGGTTTCCGTCTGTGCACGCCATGACGAAGGATGCTGCTGCGAGACTTGAAGCAGCGGGATACAAGTTCACACTTCCTGTTCAGACCAACATGATTCTTCTGGACTTGGAAGCAGCAGAGATTCCACCGGCGGCATTCGTTGAGTATTGCGCAAAGGAGGATGTTTCCGTCTTCCCTATGGCCAGGCTTGTGTTTCATCATCAGACGTCTGAAGTAGCTGTTGATAAGTTGGTGACGGCGTTGACGAGGTTGATGGAGGACAAGCGTAACGGTGTGACTCTTAATGACGGAGAGGCCCACGGAGGATACAGCTAGATCTTTCAATAGCTGACTTAATCATGTTGATTTCTTTCGTCGAATTTCAATGCATGCGTCCAGGGGAGGAATGATCGTGGCGCCCATCCATTGGGGCTTCGGTCGTTTCTCGAGTGCTTTGATGTCGTAGTTGAGTAGGAATGCAGCCATGATGAGCTTGAGCTCATGAGCAACGAAGAATCTGCCAGGACTTCACAATGTCAGCACCAAAACTCCTATAGATATCTGTGAGACCTACCAGGCATGTCGACCGTGTCCAAAAGCCAAGTGGGCATCACTAGTTGTCACCATTCCCAATCCTCTTATCTTCTTAGCCTCCTCCTCCTTTTCTTGCTTCTCCTCAGCCGACTTCGCCTCCCACTCTTCACGGACTCGTGAGTATCGCCAGGGATCGTAGCTCATGGCGTGCTCATAAATCTCGTCATCGTGGTGCGTTCCCTGCAAGTTGACCGTCACGAATGCCCCGCGCGGCAAAGTCCATCCGTAGTCAGGGTGATGCAGACCTTCTGGCGCAATAACTTGCCGCTCGATGAGGTTGGCGGCAAAGTTACTTACACGCTGGGATTCGCGAATGGATGAGTCGACGCGTACGAGAGAAGACAGGGCCTGTTTCGTCCAGTGGCCCTCGGACGGCTTATGTTCGAGGATCTCGCTGCGCAGTGTATCGAGAACAGATGGTGGGGAAGAAAGAAAATCCAACATCCAAGATTGACCTGTCAAGACGGTTGTGTGGATAGCAGCAAAGTTGATTGGTAAGAGTCGCTTAGATATGACAACGGGATCAAGCTCAAAAGGCTTCTTCTCTGCCATTGCGAGACGGATATCCCAAGTGATGAAGTCCTCTGGAGGCGTGTAGTTCTTCATCTCAGGGTCACCAGCCTCCTGGCGCTGCATATCTTTCAAGCGCTGTTCAATGATAGGCAGCAAGACACGAGATGCTTTGCGCCAATGGAGATAATTCGGTATGGTGATCAGGCGGCCAATGATCGGATGGAGGACTTTGGGGAATCCATGTAGCAAGAAGCTGTTCATTACAACGTTGTCGGTAAAGCTTACCATCGGCTTCAAGATGTCAGGATTTCGACATGCTGGATTGCCAACGAGGAGACGATTTGTGACGCGCGGGACGATCGCAAGCCAAAGATCCCAGAGATTGACCTTCGTATAGCCTTCGCCGTCGACATTTTTGGGGACTTTCTCAGCAGCTGCTTTCATCATGGTCTCCAGTGCATGCTCAACAGCAACGTTGACTTCGTCTTCGATTGCTGGTATCGCTGATGACAAGTTACGGGCGAGATACTTTTGCAAGACGCGATTCGCAAAGGGCTCCGCGGCGAGATCTTTCCCGAGGAAGTTATACTCCGAGTAGAGGATCTTGTCGTGGGCGTGGGATGCTGAGAGGACTCGATCGGGCTGGTCCATCATCCAGGCGATTTGCGAACGAGGAAGGATGACGTCTGGAGGTCGCGATATGGGCGCTGGAGCAATAAATGGAAGGCCATTCTTGCCATACTGTTCCTCTTAGAAAATGAGTAGTGGCGGCGTGGGTTGGAGGGTTACCTTTTCGTAGCCTTCGCCAATCCAGGCTTGGTGTTGAGTGAAGTAGGCGAGACTATTCCTGATTCTAGAGAACCATTTCTCCGAACTGTGACCAAGAACTGGAATTTCAGAAGGATAACGCGGTTGAGTGAGCAAATCGACAATGAACGACACGAGTAGGAAGAGAGAGCCGAAGAGCAAGGCGCGAGTGAAGGTGACTTCGGTCAATATGTCGCTCAGGACAGTCATGATGATACTTCTCCAGAGAAGATCCTATCAATTAACAAGAGTATTTACACAAGAAACAAAAGGAAGGGAAACAAGAGGCACTGCCAGACTAGATAAAACCGTCTCTCCTTAGCCAAGCGCCACGTCTTATCAACGCAGCTGAAGTGCTAATGGTAATGCCATCAAGTTGATAAGTCAATTGTCATCCCGAGGTACTTCCCCATGAAGCTACCGCAGCAGCTAGTCCCATGTTTTTTCCCTTGGAATGCATCATGTTGGTTTGAGAGATGTCTTGTCCGTCTCAGGCCCAGGGATGGATGACGTGAGGAATTGGGTGATTGGCTGGGGTGTGCGCTAAGCCTTCGATTTACAGGGGGAGGTTCCAGCTGCAGGGGGCACTATTCTATTTTAGCACGTCAGAATCTCATGATGCTACCGCAAATCTCCTATCTTAACTCAAACATTATGTATGTTCAGACGATAGACTCTCCAGGGTATCGAGTCTCTTTCTCCCCGAACCTCCCACCTTGATCAGCTCAAGTCCATTTGTGATGCCTCTCTCTCCCTTGATCAAGAGCCCAATCTCGCCAGGATGGAACCAGTTCATCCATACCAGCACCAGCAGCATCAGCATACCGTCAAACACGAATACCCAAACCTCGCTGCGCATCAAGTGTCCATCATTTCCTTCGATGAACTCGACCACCCTGAACAGACTTCTCACCCAGATCAGAACGCCTGTGACGTAGAGTGTCGTGAGATATGTCTGCCATCTTACGCGAGATTCTAAGGATTTCGGGGTTGGGTTTCGATGCATTCGAATGTGGAATACCGTGCTCACGAGGATGAAGCAACCAAAGAAGAAGAGCTGGACGAAAAGGCCTCCAACGATGATTTTCTCGCCCATTTTGCTGAGATCTGCAATGGCCATGAGACCACCGCCTAAAAAGTCAGCCTTCCATCATCATCATCACTCATTCACACCAAGACAAGTGTCGTACCTGATGATTGAAGCATGAACGATGCAACATCTCCAAATACAAAGATCTTGGTGAGCCACTTTCGTCTAATCAACGAGTGGTGCTCACCCTCCGTCAAGAGGATGATTCTCCCCAAGATCATATAAATCGACGCTGCAAAGAGCGCAGGCGCAATGAGAATCAGGACACTCTGCATGATGTAGGGCCCCATCGTCCAACATCCCGGCTCTTCATTCGTGTTTAAAACCCGCCCGATATATCCGATAACCTCGCCTGGGCACCCTTGGTTAGTCCGGTTCCTTGTTCGCATTGGAATGTGGCTAGTGTGGGCAAAACCTACAGACTCCGCCCAAAACTAACGGTATTAAATACCATGTTTTTGTTCGCCAGAGTTGAACGACATGCAGAAGCGTCGTTATCGCGAAGAGAACGACAAACACAATGTTTGCCTCTTTTGAGGGTACGAATCGATAGAATGCCCAGACGGCATCCTCGTAGTTGGGGTTGCAGTCCATGTTAACCATGCGACTAGTGTTTCCGATGTACAGAGAAAGTTTAGATAAAGTTTGAAAGATAAAATGAGAAGGGCTAGGAAAGGACAGGAAAAGAGCAGGTAGTTGACACAAATGAACAAACTTGCTAGGGACGCTGAACTGCTGAACAATGCTTCGTTCGTACCTATTTCTTAGACGTCCTCACGTCTTCTTTATAATCTACATTTCTACCTTCGAACTTACTCCCTTCGCACAGCCACGGCCATTCTCGTACATCTGATAAATCTCCCGACACTTTGCGAGTACTCGCAAATATCCATTCTTGTCCCAATGAAGCTCAAGTCTCCTCATGCTTTGCTTCAGATTGGCCGATCGCCACTAACGGGAGCCTCAACGTCCCGACGACAAGGATGCAGACATATAGTCTTGTCCTAAAACAAGCCTAGCGGTTCCGAGTACGCGTATAGAAGGCTCGTTTCCGCGTATTTGTCATTGCCTCGCTCTACATTGTCCCGAGTCCATGTGAAAAGAGTGTCTCTAAGCTGGTTTTCTCCTGTCTCTCGATTTCCTCTTCGCTTTGAAGTTTGTTCGTAATACGAATCCGCGGGTTTACAAACCAATCATACAATGTCTTCTCGAAGAACTCACACCAAGTCTCGGACAGGCTGTATAAACTGTAAGAAGCGTAAAGTCAAGGTACGTAAACTATAACGCCCTTTCCTTACAGGAGATTTAAGCTTCTCCATACCCGTTCTCTGTGTCTAACCGAAGTAGTGCGATGAAGCTCGACCATCATGTTTCCACTGCACAAGACATGGCGTAACATGCAGTCTCGCGTCACAACCTTTAGCCGGTCTAGGCACGTCTTCAGTTGACAGCAGCAGTGACAGTCGTTCATCATATTTTCCCAACTTGAGCCCCTCGAATTCAACCACAGCTCCAACTCTGAGTTCCTTAGATAATCATCATCTAGTCAACTCCCCTGAGGCCTTTGGCAGCTACAGTCACCCCAGTCCCACACAGCAGATCGCTCCCTTCCCCCCTCATGAACTCTGGGCCCGCGATTGTGAGCTTATGCATCACTACTGCACAGTAACCGCAGATACCTTGTGTGTCCGCAAAGATCTGGCATACGTCTGGGGCGTCGCAATTCCAAGATTAGGTTATCAAGACCCTTTCGTCATGCATGGAATCCTTGCCATTGCTGCAGCCCACAAGGCCTATCTGGTGCCAGCTAATCGCAAGACGTATCTGCCGTTGGCTGACTATCATCAAACTCTTGGCTCCGAGGGCTATCGTCGTTACCTGCAACACTATAACATGACCAATTGGATGCCTGTTTTTGGCTTTGCATCTCTCGTTGTGCTGCATATGTTGACGCTACCCACCCGGATGGATAACTGTGTACTGGAAGACCCCATCACAAATCTCATCGAACTTGCTGGCTTGTTAAGGGGTATCAAGACAACATTAGAACCGGCAATGGGGCGGATAGTCAGAACAGAATTTGCTCCTGTCGTCTTCGGAATTTGGGTTCTTGGTTCTGACGACGAAGCAGAACGGTATCCATACCCGAGGCTGCGATCTTACCTGGAAAGAAGCTGACCCAAGCCATAGCTGTCCCTCTCTCGAAAACTCGTCTCTGCCCACGGATACATGGGCCGCATTTCAAAGGCTTCGAGCCTTTCAAGAAGCTGATATCCCTGCAAGCGGCCTGCAACATTATACAGCAGCTCTGGAAGGTCTGGAAACCTCTGCGAGACTATTTGCCGCTGCTGGGTTACATGCAGAGGTTGCAGCGGCACATTTTTGGCTATACATTATTGATGACAGTATACTCATCGACTTAGCTGCACAAAGGCCACATGCTCTTCTTCTCTTCGCACATTACCTTGTGCATTGGGCAGTATTTGAGAAAGGCTTCTGGTTCACGAGGGGTTGGTCTCGACAGGTGATGGTCAAGATAGAAGAGGGCTTGAGTGGCAGGCCAAATTTCTTAGAGATGATGCAGTGGCCCAAACAGATGGTCGCTGAAGCTGTTGTATAGGCATGGGTGCCCTCAGCACCAGCACAAAGCATTGCATTATGTCCGGAATAAGGCCTGGTAACCTTTGCTTGAAACATGGACTGCTTAATTTGAATATTATATAATGTACCTTCGATCAAAGTTCCGGTTCATTGACTGTATACTCGTTGCTCGTAGATAAAAGCTGGAACGTACCCCAAGTACCCTCGTCCATATAATCAACCATATGCCAATACGCATCTCGGCAAGCAATCGAGGCCTCGTCTGATAATCTACAAGGCAACGGCTCTTCAGTGATTTGGCGCTTTTTTCGCCTGTTACTGCCATTTACACTTACTGAAATGTCAGAAACGGTACGTTTGCGGCGGCGAGAAGCAGGTGCTGGTGAACTGGATGAGTTGTCTATCAGTGATTCCGGATGAACGTGGTTCTCTTGCTGCACATCATCTACTTGCTCGATGGTGGGGACTACGAGCGATTGTTGAGCAGAGTTCTCGGGCAGAGCTTCCAGGTTCTCCTTTGGGCATTCCGCTTCCAAGACAACGCGCCCATTACGAGTACTCGCTTGCGTATCCAACAAGGGGCTCACAAATCGACGGTCTATATTGACGGAGCGTTTCTGACTTGCACCCTGCGATTCACGGACTGGTGAGCTTGGGACAGAGTCGGATCCGATCGTTGTTTGGCTGCCATGTTGCTGATGTCCGTCATCTGATTTGTGTTTGGCAGCAAAATCTTGCATTAGCAAATCATGTTCAAATAGTTCACCGGAACATGATGGCCCAAACATACCCCCAATGGTGACCCCTTACATATATTAGCTAAAGACATGTAGGTCCGTACACACTACTTACCATTTTTTAGCCACTCAGCATTATTGACAGTGCATGGCCACACGTCTAGTGGCCGGAAAGCTTCGACGAAGTGGCAGAGTTCTGGTAACGAAGAATGCCTTGAATATGGAAAGTAAATGGTTTTTGGGAGACTGCACTCGTCGTGCTGCTTCTGACTCTTGGGATTCTTTCTCAATCTCTCAACCAGCATCATGATAACTTCTTCAGCAGAGTGAGCATTCAAGGTGTCAATGTCCCAGTCCAGCGGAATATTGCGACCGGTGGAGACCATCTTCTCCAAGGCCCCTTCGAGAATATCTGAGATATCGGTCGAAGAGATAGATGAGGAGAGGAACCTCGGGGTCACGATTAGCATGCATCCTGCAAGGGTGAAATAATGTACGAACGTATTGAACAGGATGGCCAAGCTAGCTTGGTCCAGAAATTCCAACTCGGCTTCTCGTTGAAGATCATCTCCACCGCCGCCAACGCCAACTTCGACCAAGTCTTCTCCCGTGGGCAGGTGGGCAATGATAGGTTGAATAGATACAGTGGTAGGTCTTTGAGCCACTTCACATAAGTTCCCCTTTTCGCAACTATGTAAGCGGACATTTACGTCTGACGTTAAGCACCCTGGATGTGGCGTGTTGCCACACATGTGGCCAGTCAGAGCCGGCGACTCTGGAGTAAGATGAATGTCTGTGTCAAATCTCGAGCCAGGGGTGTTTGATTTGAGCGAACCATAGATCCGGAGTTTGTAATCGTCGACATGAATCTACTAATATCAGTGACCAGAGTTCAGCGTCCTGTGAGGTCCTTTTGACTGACTTTAGATTTCAAAGCCTTAGATAAGGCGATCCAGACATCTTCATATCCGTAAGTCCACGCTTGTAGGTGGAAGACGGTATCACTCGGGTATTGGGAGACCTTTCGCAACAATTCAGTGATGCCTTGGGCTTTCGTCTGAAAAGGTACATTTTCAGTGAAAGACGTGTCAAGATAGATTTTATCAAGCGTCTTAATACCCGACGTGTATTCAATGAGATTTGGATTCCTGGAAATCGCATTGACGAACCAGGGCTCGCTCCGGATGTCTCCTGTGTAAAGAATGGCTTTGTTATCTCCTTCGACCACTTGACTTGGTCAGAAACGGTAAAGGTTACTTTTGGGTGTCAACCTACAGAACATCACCGCCCCAGGACAATGGTTGGCATCAAACAGAGTTACCTGAATCTCGCAGCCCGGGCAAAGCTCGATCGATGTTGGTGTTTCCAAAGGCAAGGGTTTCTATTCGTTTCAGTACGGAGTCTGGAAAATAGAGAATATACATACCAAGACTTTGCCCAGATGCTTGAAGGTTTGCTGAGTTGATTCTAGCACCCCCTTAGCATAGTTAATACGACAAGGATATCGTTCAAGACGAAGAAGGATCTCTTTGGTGGCTGCTGAGCAGTAGACACTGTATCTGCAATTAATAGAGTACTCAAACCAAGTTTGCAGACGTACAATGGAGATCGCAGGCTCTCGATCCCTGCTAAGTGGTCGCTGTGAACATGGCTTAGGAAACAAGCCAGTGGTGGTTGTGCACCGGCATTGCGCCGGAAGAAATCAACTGGAATTTTGTTAGACCATGTTCACCACTTCTCGGAAACCAACTGACTTCGTATGTCTGGAAACTCAGACACAATGCCGTTGAACGTTGACATTTGCAAGACTTAGACGTGAACAACGATTTCGCACAAAGCGGATGTGCAGAATAAGGAGCCGTTCACGGAACTTGGACGAAATAGGAGCTTTGTGTCATTCATCCGCCTGATCGTTGAGATATAAGGAGATATGTAGTTGTCGGTAATTTTTGTTTGTGAGAGAACCTCATGGCGAGGAGTGTTGTGAAGGTGTCACTGTCATTCCTCCGCCCCAGTGGCACACTTGGTACAGCGCACACCCACCTGCCTGACCAATGCTCCATGAGTGCCTGCCTAAAACACCACCCGCAACCGCATCGCAACAGCATCTCAATCTTCTCCTCCCTTCCTCACCAGATTCTCATATTTGCAGTAACGGGTTTCCACAGTCTCTGTTGGGGTTTCCACTATCCATCGTGAACGTGATGTATGATCAAGTACTCCAGGCCCCACGTATTAACAGAGACAGAGTTCTGAGCATATAGTCTTCTTCCCGTCTTCACCAGGTACATACGACCATAGGTAGTGGAAAATACGGGATCCCGTCTGCTCTCCCATAGTCAAGCCACTAACCGGCGGATTAGTAGTTGGGTCGGTGACGACCAGCGAATCCCCGCTGTTGTATGTTTTTGTCTTTTTGCTCTAGAATCTAACTGTTTTCTAGAGTCATACTCAAAGTGTTTGATCTTGGTTTGTGTGGTGGTTAAGTATCGAGGTTGCGGCAAGCCTTGTACGAGATGAGAAATGAGTTGTGAAGCCCCAGACATTCACAAGCGGATCGGTCGAGAACACCACCATCCAAAGTTAAACCTACATCGTTAGTTATTTCCCACATGCCGCAATTGCTGGTAAACGAGCTTCGATATCAAATTAGTTCTCATTCAGTTAACCAGTTCACCGGAAGGAACATACAGGCAACATATAACTAACACAGGCCGTCTATCTAAGTTCTGTATATGTGGTGGTTTAGAACTGGACCTTGAGATTCTTACAGGGGACTTCGCGACATCTATTTAAACAATAGGTTTGAGGGGTTTCTCCATTCATTATCTATCTCATCTAGTTTCACAGACTGGGCTGTCTTCTTCGTTAATCATCATAGCCAATCATTCCGCAACCGCAGTATGCAGCAACAGACCACCACTACCAGCGGTGATATCCAGCGTCACTCCTTGAGCGATGAAATACACATGGCCCTCGGATAACTCAAACGACTGATCATTTGCCTTGATGCTTGCGCTTCCACGTGTAGCAAGCATAATCTTGGGGCCACCTTCACTCAATGCCTCGCGCTCACCAGATTGCAAGTCAGTCGCAAGCACGTCGAACTCGCTAGTAGGTGGCTTGAAGAGCTGCGTCTTGCCTTCCTTGCTTCCAGGATAAGTTTCGGGCTGCAGTGTCGTCTGTGACTTGGTCGTGGGCTCCCAGTTAAGCACTGAGCAGAACTCATCGACATTGTCTCGCTCGGCCTTGGGACAGAATCCAGTGTTGAGAACATTATCAGAACGTGCCATGCATTCAATGATATCGCCCTGGATATAGGCATGAATCCCGCCGGCAGGAATGTAGATAACCTCGCCTGGCTGGAGTAGCATGTAGTTCATACACAACAGTCCGACCAGGTTGCCAGGGTCGTTTGCTGG
Source organism: Fusarium lyarnte (nom. inval.) (assembly GCA_014898885.1). Classification (NCBI taxonomy): domain Eukaryota; kingdom Fungi; phylum Ascomycota; class Sordariomycetes; order Hypocreales; family Nectriaceae; genus Fusarium; species Fusarium lyarnte (nom. inval.). Next base: position 57,607 of record JAAVUB010000148.1, read on the forward strand.
AAAATTCTTCTCGAGTTTCTTGGCGACCTGTGGAATGGCCGAGTTGAGTCCCGTAAAGGCAGAGTCGGGGAGCTCTCGGATTGCCTGGAAAGCCTTCTTGATGTCTTCATCAGATGATGTTAAAATAGTTTTAACCACCTGCTTCAATCCTTCTTGGCTGAGTTTCTCATCCGCGACAGTTGCGCCACCGGCGACGAGGAAGTGTCTCAAAGGCTTCTGGCGTAAGATATCCACGATAGCCTCGACAGGTTTGAAGCCACAGAAAGCCTCAAACTCAGACAATGCAAGGGCTATTTCTGGCTTGTGATTGCCATCCGTGAATGAGTCTGGGTCCTCCTTGTGCTTCTTACTCGAAAATTCCTTGTTAGGATGAACCTGCAATGGCAATGCTTTCGCAATAGAAAGAACCTTGGGAAGGTATGGAAGCTTGCTGTGTCCAAACTTCGAAGTGATTTTCTCTCCCAAAAGTTCCTTGGGGTATCGGTCCAGAACGTCTTGGAGATCCTCACCTGTGCTAGCGATATAGGAGGGCAAAACGGGGTATGTGCCCATCCACATCTCAGCATATGGCTTGTCCTCATCAATCTTGAAGTTCTTCTTGCCATCCCCATCCCATCCCGGTGTCTTTTCACAGAGTCGTGCAGATAGAGAGTTAGAGCCTCGTTTACCCCATGGGTATTGGTTGCAGCCGCAACGGAGCTGATAGAAGGGAGCTGCTGGTGTCGACATCTTGAGATTCAATGCAAAGAACGGTAGATTTTCTTCTGGGTGGGTGACAGTGGGCAAATAAACAGTAGCAATTCTCATTGATATATGGCCATTCGCGGCTGATATAATGTTGAGCTTCAACAGCCGAATGCATCGTCATTTTGTCATCACTATCGTTGACGTCAGGCGACAATGATAATTAAATCAAGGTCATACTGTGGTACAATGCGAAGTTCTCGATAGACCCAGTATAATTACATCACTTGTTGGTCCCTCATTCTATAGAGATACGTACATCTTTTCGAGGCTTGGCACGCCAGCCGAGATAATATGAAGGCTTTCCAGGTTCGATCCCGATCCGGCCGGACGTTGGCCTCCGGGGATGGCCCGCTTTTTTATATACTTGCGCCGAAAATCCCGGGCTGTTTCATGAACGTCACAGGAATACATAAAAGACATCTCAGCGGTGTACGCCCATCTAGGCGATGGTCTCTGCTAAATCCGACTCTCGCCGAGTGAGCGTCTGTATCTTTGTATTACATATACCATCCTAATGCACCCTTACCCTGGAGACGGAACGTAGGATGGATTTTTTCAGATGTGAACGATTTGTTGAGGGGCTCGTTATTATTGATATAGTAATCACTTATTAAATAGCCACTTTGGCATTCAATAGATGTTTCAGTGAGGTTACTCTCGTGGCCATCAGTTGGCAAACACATTATTGGGGGATAATGCCATCCTACGTCCCACAAATGAACATACCAGCCAGGATACAGCCATGAGCATGGCAAATCAATATATGAAAAAGTAATTAAAAATTCTTCGACAATATTTTTAAAAGTTATCTACACCGCGAACCACTCCAGTGTAGAGACCGTGAATAGTGGATCCTGACATACCGGCAATGATCTATCTTCGGCAGTCGTATTTTTTTGGTCTGGAGACCAACAGGTGGATCCGGCGATGTTCAGATCAGTCTTGCGATCAAGAAATGCAAGTCGTCGGCTAAATTACTAGAAGAGTGATCAGCCCCGTCGTCAATAGCACCCAGCACATCGAGGTAGTTTGCGGTGTGACAAGTGAGCCCTGGGGCTAGCTTGAGATGGCCTGATGTAACTCTGCCCAACTAAAGTTCATGTATCTGAGACCATTCCGTATGTCAATATTTTCAACATCTGCTATAAACTCAGGATGTCGGTTTATAGCAGCAGGAGCTCCTATGCAAGTCACTTGGTTTATATAACCGCTTACACGGTTGGTCATATCTCGAGCTCGTGGCGCACGGTTTGGTATAGTCAGAGATGGGGTCGCATAATAGGCCGCGGCGACCCTTTGAGAGGGATCAAGACCCCTGCAGAAGCGGGCCGCTCATTGCTACGAATTGGGGCAGGATTCCTTGTTGGTTTTGTGAAGAGCTGACCAATGGTAGATAGAATGGGCGTTCCTGGCTAGGATGAGGCCAGCGTCACTTGCATTAGCCCCGAGTCATCAGACGAGGATCTTTTTGTATGTGAGTGATATTGAGTTGAGCAAATCGATGATGGTCCAACTGCAACTTTGATAGTTCGGCAGACCATTAAGATGTTCTCTACCTATCAATGGATGTGAGTCTGAACAAGTGACATGTTTCGTGCATGGGCTATGAAGGAAACAAGAATTCGTCTTTCCCATTGCTTCTATTGGGCTGTGATTAGATGTGATTGAGACGATGAGAGAGCCCCGACCGCTGACCCCAAGCAAGATAATTAGAATAGTTTCCATTTTATTAATCAAAGAAGGTGTGATGGCTGGGATGAAAAATTCTCAGAGCGTACATGATAATGATGAGGCTTCATTTTGGCGTGATTGTCGAACGAATCGCCTTGCAGACCTGAGTCGAGATCACCGTAAACTATTCAAATAGTGATGTCAATATTGATGGCCATTGCCCATAGAAACAATTTGGCCAGTCCCATGCATCGAAAATTGTGATGCCTAGTGTATTCATCAGCTTGTAGTACGCATTTCACGAAGCTATTGACAGGCAGCTGTGATTCGCATCTCTCCACGTAAGTATTAACGCGGCCCATGAATGTAATCACGAACCAAACTCAGCATTATTATCGGTCTATGATAGTGTCGATTAATGTGAAGAGGACAATATGGCGGCGGTTAATCATTGAGGCTTAGACAAGCCAGGAATAGTCGAGCCACAAGATACGGGATGAGGAGTGGTTTACACGGCACCTTTGCAACGTTACTGGCTGTTGATATTTGGCCTAAGATGGCCCATCAGGCGGTTGTTGATGCGGTTAGGCACTAAAAGCTCATGTTCTGGGGTGCTTGAGTGGAGATATATGCCACGATGAGACGGCGACGGGGGTTATCACGAGCCAGTGGTGATGGAAGACGACTATCTGTTGCAGGTATTGAATATTGTAGTATGCATGAATTAAGCGTGGGCGTTACCATATGGTTACAATTGGCGAGTTAAAAACGACGTTCCGTAGGCGCAGTAAAGAAGGTTAGGTAGTTCTGTACCTAAGGGTAATGACCGCTGAGGTGAGGTCGGGTGGTCTCCAAAATCAGAAGGTGCTGCTGGGTCCAGCTCAAAGCTGGAGAGCTCGCGTCTCACCTAGTTTAGCCGTCTCTAGAGCTACTGTACATGCCACGGGTCTAGACTTTTATCCGTCTCATCAGCTGCGGCACTTCAGAGTAAACTGCGGTGTTTATTTGCCCTCATCTGAATGTGACAAAATATTGTTCCTGGGCCTACCTCATGTCTTAGGTACCCTTACCGCGCTTCGACGACCCCTGGAACTATTTCGTCACCGCTGTAGGCCAACTGGGCCCGACGGACCCCGCTCTCCATCAACCTCAACCTCAACTCAACCTTCGACTCAACTTGAACGAAGACACGTCTCTGTTCATCCCTCACAATCTCCGTGGGACGATTTACTATCGCATGGTGTGTCTTCTTGCAGCTTTCGCTGACAGATTTCCGCTCGACACCACCCCTCAACGGCCCCTGTCAACAGTGCATCCCAGCTGCATCTCCCTCGAGCTTATTTGACTCTTACGGTCTCTCTAGCTTGGCCGGCTTCGTACTGTAGCTGTCCCCGCTACCGCCCCCAAACCATCCTCTTACGACGCCTCCTACTCCCGCTCTTACCACGCACTTCGAACCGTATACATAGGTCGGGTCGCATTGCAAGCGGCCAGCCGGTTATCGTCCTCAATATCCAGGGACTCGATCTGTCTCTTCCTCAGCCTTGTCATTCCACCCGGCATCGCCTGCAACCCTTAGCTGCATCTGTGCGACCGCCAACTTGGAGCTCCAGCAGACATCTCCACGCTCAGCTGCATATTGGCCACAAACCTTTCTTTCTTCTCACTCACCTCAATTCGTAGTCCTATCCGATCGCGCCACTACGCTATTCGCCCTTTAGCTGTTGCCTGCCATGGCACAGTCTCCGATGATCTCGGTACCCCTCAAGGCTACCAACGAGATTGACTGGATTGAGCCTTTGAAGGGCTACATCCGCGATACCTATGGCGATGATCCAGAACGCTATGCAGAGGAGTGCGCGACACTGAACCGCTTGAGACAAGATGTGCGGGGCGCTGGAAAGGATAGCACTTCTGGTCGAGATATGCTTTATCGCTACTATGGGCAGCTTGAGCTTCTTGACCTACGATTTCCAGTTGATGAGCAGCACATCAAGATATCCTTTACATGGTTCGTTTTCCCGATGTCGAGTCCGACCGGATGGTGCGCTGCACCTTTTGACACATGCTGATTTTCTATAATCAGGTTCGACGCATTCACACACAAATCTACCGCGCAATATTCACTTGCCTTCGAGAAAGCCTCTATCATCTTCAACATCTCTGCTGTTCTGTCCTGTCACGCTGCTGCTCAAGACCGCGCCGAGGAGTCCGCTCTCAAGACTGCCTACCACAACTTTCAGGCTTCAGCTGGCATGTTCACTTACATCAACGAGAACTTCCTCCATGCGCCATCATCTGACCTTAGCAGAGAGACTGTCAAGGCACTGATTCATGTCATGCTCGCACAGGCTCAGGAAGTATTTCTTGAGAAGCAAATTGCTGATAAGAAGAAGATTGGGTTGCTCGCGAAGTTGGCTGCCCAGGCTGGCTATCTATATGGCCAGGCCCTTGAAGGTGTACAGGAAAATGTGAACAAAGCTATTTTCGAGAAAGTGTGGCTGTTGATGATACAGGTAGATTCAACCATCACCATGCAACATGGCTTATCTTTGGTGTTGTTTATTCGCTAACGGCACCAGATCAAAACCAACCTGCTGAACTCCATGGCACAATACTATCAAGCCTTAGCGGATGATGAGGCTAACCAGCATGGTATCGCTGCTGGAAGACTGCAAGTTGCCGAGGCCCAAGCTAAAGAAGCTGAGCGCATTGCTAGGAACTTTCCTAGCTCGGTTCCCATGAGCTCGAACCTGAGTGCCGACTGTGGAGGATTTCTTCAGGAAATTACGAAGCGACATCACTCGACAGTACAAACTCAGCTGCAAAGTGCTTTGAGGGATAATGACTATGTGTACCATCAAGAAGTGCCTGCCGAAGCCAGCCTGGAAGCCGTCGCCAAGCTGCCAGCCGCAAAGCCAATTCCTGTCAGCGAGCTATATGCTGGCCAAGACATTCAACGTATCACTGGGCCTGACCTTTTCGCTAAAATTGTGCCGTTTGCTGTTACGGAGTCTGCTAGCTTATATGATGAAGAGAAAGCCAAGCTTGTACGAGCTGAGGCAGAACGGGTGGAAACGGCCAATGATGAAATGGCAGCCAGCCTGGATTATTTGAGGCTGCCAGGAGCATTGCAGGTGCTCAAGGGTGGATTCGACCAGGATATCCTGCCTGATGAGGACTTCCGGCAGTGGTGCGCTGATGTTTCTGACCAAGACAACCCGGTAACCTTGTTCGATTCGCTCCGGTCCGAGAAGGATTCCATCCTCATGATCCTGGATAAGAGCACGAAGCAACTCGATATGGAGGAAGGTGTGTGTGAAAAAATGCGATCCAAGTATGAAAACGACTGGACACAGCAGCCAAGCTCGAGACTCACAACGACATTACGGGGCGATATTCGCCATTACCGCGAGGCTTTAGATGAGGCATCAAGGAGTGACAACCAGCTAGCGGGTAAACTTCGACAGAACGAAATGGATTTTGATGAAATGCGACGGGCTGCTCAGTCAGGAGAAGTCGACCAGCTGTTCCAACGTGCCGTTGCACAAGCGCGAGCAAGGGGAAGTAACGCAACAAGCCCAGCTGGCATCGAGCCAAATCTCCTAGATGACGATTTTGAAGAGGGTCCTAGTGTTGTGGATCAGATCAACAGGGTTGAGGATATTCTCAAGAAACTCAACCTTATCAAGCGAGAACGAAACCAGGTGCTGAAGGATTTGAAGGAGAAGGTGATTAAAGTCACTAGTATTCAATCAGAAGCCAGACTAACCTTGCTAGGCTCACAACGACGATATTTCTCAGATTCTCATATTGAATAAGAAGTCTATATCTAATTATGAGACGCAGCTTTTTGAGCAAGAGCTGGAAAAGTTCCGGCCTCATCAAAACCGACTGTTGCAAGCCAACCACAAGCAGTCGGCTTTGATGAAGGAGCTCACGAACGCGTTTAATAGATTATTGCAGGATAAGCGGGTTCAATCGGAACAGAGCAAATATGAGGCAATCCAGCGGCAGCGGTCATCAGTCATCAACCGATATAAGCGCGCATACCAGGAATTCCTGGACCTTGTTGCAGGCTTACAGAGCGCAAAGAATTGGTATACTGAGATGCGCGAGACAGTAGAGAGCTTGGAGAAGAACGTTGACAGCTTTGTCAACAACCGTAGATCAGAGGGCGCGCAGCTACTCAACCAAATTGAGCAGGAGCGGTCATCGAGCAAGAACTCGCAAGCCGAGATGGAACGAGAGAGACTCAGGGGTCTCATGGACCGAATGTCGATAGACCCTTCCAAGTCATCGCCACAACCTCAGACGCAAAATCGGCCAACACCCCCCTCGCAGTATCAACAGGGACAGAATCCTCGATATCCGCAAACCAATTATCAAGGCCAGTATCAGGCGCCGAATTCACCTCCGGCGCAGCAACAGACCCTGGCTCAACAACAAGCATACCAGAACTTTTCTCCGCCACCAACAACACAATCGTTCGGACCTCCTCCTATCAACACCTTTGTGCAGCCTACATATAATCCGAGTCAGTATGGACGCACACCGGGACCTACGTCGCCTCCTCCGAATCAAACGTCGTTCAACATTGGAGGCTACCGGGGCCCTGCATCACCGCCTCCTAACCAGACAACGTTCGGACAAACTCAATCATTTGGAGGATACGGAGCTTCAGCTACACCGCAGACACAGGGAGGCTATGTGCCACCTGGATTCGTGCCACCTCCGCCACCTCCTGGGCCACCACCGCTTGGACCTCAGCAGACATTCCATTATGGAAATCAACCCAACAGCGCGCACCCAAATAGTGCTTATCCACAGAGTGCGCATCCTCAATCAGCAGCCCCTCAGCAACAGCAGCAAAATGACCCTTGGGCAGGACTGAATGCATGGAAGTAATTAGGAAGTGAATACGAGTCTTCGGGCTTAGGGGCTGATTGTGTGGGGATCCTCTTCAAATGACACAAGGGGCTGGGGGTGACATAGCAGTAAACAGACGACTACTATGCTTGTCGATGAGTTTTGGGATACATTTGGCTATGGTGCATTCGTCGGACCTCAAGAGAAGGGATACGGTGATGGAAGGAAAAGCGATTGTGTTGAAGCATTGCAGCTATGAGAGCTGAGCGGAAGAATACAACATAGAGGACAATTGCCAACAATATTTGTTTCATCTTGTAAGGATATCTGAGCTTAGACTCGCCACGCTTTAAACCGAGGTTGTGGTTACGGTGTAATGAGGCTAAAAAGACCCCCCAGGCACCCCGCATGCCTTTACCCCGATTGCCCGAGCTGCTTAACCCCAATTAAAATTTGGGCGCTAGACTTGATGGTACATGTTGGGAGTAATACAGGCAATTTTAGAGGCTGTTCAAGATAATTTATGGAGTATTTCCCCGCAGAAGTGAAGTGAGGTTACTGAGCTTGAACCGGGAGGTTGAACTTTCAGACCGGTCATGTCGCCGAACCGACTCGGCTTCGTTCCGCTACCCGTTATTCCCTGACTATCCGGTCTCCGTGTTCGGATTCTCGAGGGAGTGTCTTTTGCTTTTATCCTTCTTATACTCTCGTCTTCTCATCTTCACACTTCCATTTTTCTCCTGACTCTTTTGGCCTTTGATTGATTGACTTTTTCTCCCGAGATCTAGACACAAGATATCCACATATAGGCTATACCCTGTCGATCAAGAGCCTATTTCGTCATTCATCCTCGGGCAAAAGGCAACGCTCCTTTTTTTTCCTCAGTTGATGCACGTTTCTTGCAACAAACAACACATCAAATACTGTCAAAATGGTGTTAAAAGGCGGCGAGGTTGCTGAGCACAACAGCGCAAAGTCGTGCTGGGTTATCGTTCACGTATGGACGCCATGAATTGAGTTGCGACTTACCGACTTTTACTGACTTGAATGCGACAGGGTAAAGCATATGATGTGACAGAATTTCTGCCAGGTATGATATACTCAAAAAGTGAACATTGGATAAGACTGACGACTTGCAGAACACCCTGGAGGTCAAAAGATCATTCTCAAATACGCTGTAAGTCTCAGCCTGTACTCAACATCACTCATCTAGTAACACGTGCCAGGGTAAAGATGCTACCGAAGAATACGAACCAATCCACCCTCCCGACACCCTCGACAAGTACCTTGATGCCTCCAAGCATCTCGGCCCTGTCGATATGGGCACCGTTCAGCAGGAGAAGAAGGAGGTAGACCCCGAGGAAGAGGAACGACTGCAGCGCATTGAACAGAAGCCTCTTCTGTCGCAATGCTATAACCTCTTCGATTTTGAGGCTGTCGCTCGGCGTGTCATGTCAAAGACTGCATGGGGATACTACTCCAGCGCTGCCGACGATGAGATTGTAAGTTTTCCTTGCACCACTACTGAGGAAGTATCTAAATGAGAATAGACAATGCGCGAGAACCACAGCGCGTTCCATCGCATCTGGTTTCGTCCTCAAATTCTCGTCGACGTGGAAAACATCGACTTCTCAACTACCATGCTCGGCACAAAAACAGACATCCCCGTTTATGTAACAGCCACAGCCCTTGGTAAACTCGGCAACCCAGAGGGTGAAGTCGTCCTCACCCGCGCCGCAGCAAAGCACAACATCATTCAGATGATCCCCACTCTTGCATCATGCTCCTTCGACGAGATTGTGGACGCAAAAGCAGGCGATCAGATCCAGTGGCTGCAGCTCTACGTCAACAAGGACCGTGCCATCACCAAGAAGATCGTGCAACATGCTGAGAAACGTGGTTGCAAGGGTCTCTTCATCACCGTTGATGCGCCCCAGCTGGGACGTCGCGAGAAGGATATGAGATCCAAGTTTACCGATCCTGGTTCCCATGTCCAAGAGGGCACAGATACGGATAACAGCCAAGGTGCTGCGCGTGCTATCTCGACATTCATTGACCCTGCACTGAGCTGGAAGGACATTGCGTGGTTCCAGAGTATTACATCAATGCCTATTATCCTCAAGGGTGTCCAGCGCGTCGAAGACGTCCTCAAGGCTATTGACTACGGCTGCCAGGGCGTTGTTCTCTCCAACCACGGAGGTCGTCAGCTTGAGTTTGCCCGATCCGCCATTGAAGTCCTCGCTGAGACAATGCCTGTTCTTCGCGAGCGTGGTCTCGAGAACAAGATTGAGATTTTCATCGATGGCGGAATCCGCCGTGGAACTGATATTCTCAAGGCTCTCTGCCTAGGTGCTCGTGGCGTTGGTATCGGACGACCTTTCCTCTACGCCATGAGTGCTTATGGCGAGGCTGGTGTCGTACGAGCTATGCAGCTGCTAAAGGATGAGCTGGAGATGAACATGCGCCTCATTGGTGCTAGCACTATCGAGGACTTGCATCCCGGTATGCTTGACCTGCGAAGTCTATTCCAGCATTCTGCTGTGCCATCGGATAACCTTTCATCTACTGTGTATGATCCTTTGGCTGTGCCTGCTCAGAGACCCAAGGCTGGACCCAAGCAGGACGCCCCCAAAGCGAAACTCTAGGCGAGCTGCGTTTGATAAGACTTGTCTTTTGGATATTTGTCGTGGCCTTAGATGTAGAAAGGTTTAGATACACGAGTTCTTTATAGCGTCGAACTGTTTATAAAATTTAGGGTAAATTTAACATCGCTGTGCAACCAATGCTATTGACTCAATGCTACTCATATATCCATTACTTCCAACGGTGCCGTACTCTTATAATCCCCTCATAAATTCCTGCAAAGATATTGGTTTTGTCACAGCGTTATTCAACCCTTCATGATACGTCACCCACACCTTGTGCTCCTTTTCCTCGTGCTTAGCTTGCTGCTGCGGAGTATTTCCCGTAATCTCAACTAGCGGCCGCACCTCTATGATTCGGCCAAAGAAATCACGCTTGATGACTGTAGTGTCCTGTGATGATGCTTCGAGAGCATGTTTCTTGGAAGCCATAATCTTGTCTGTGTTGAGGTGCTCAGCGTGTCCAAATGGGTTGCCTGCTTTGAAACGGGACTGTCGAGCGCGAGCTTCTCGTTCCACTAATGTTCGCTTTAGTTCTTGGTCGAGGACTTGACGAACGGCATAGCGTGTTGGTGCTGCCGAGGGTAGGAGAAGTGATGCAGCTGTTTCGAATGTGGCCAGAACATCGAGATCCCTGTAGTAATGTTAGTTTTTTTTTTTTTTTTTTTTTTTTTTTTTTTTTTTTTTTTATTTTTTTTTTTTTTCTTTTTT
>JAAVUB010000149.1:0-97551 GCA_014898885.1 Fusarium lyarnte (nom. inval.)
ATATATATCAAAATGTATTAGGACTCGGGGGAGAAGCTAATGACTTAATCCGTCCCCGATAGACCTTGGCTTCTCTCACGTGGTATTTGTCAGATTCTTGGATCCGGAACTTACCCTGAGAGGTCTTATACCCCAAGGCTTACTCAAACTCTGCTTATCCTCAACGAAATGGCCGGCAAGGGTCTGTTATCAGCAAATCAAGTTTAAAAGTTCGAAGGAATGCAGTGCGCACAATGAGTAACTCGATAGGTTCGTAGAACCTCGGTGTATTAAAGAGCTTGGCTGATGTCATAAATTCATTAACTATTTACCCAAAGCCGCTCAGCCCCAGTAACCTTCTTTCCTTCCTTCTCTATATTTTGGATCTACATGTCGAACCGCTATGGTGGTTTAAAATCTGAACGATCTCGATGCCAAAGGGGACATCGAAAAATTGCTATAAGTTACCTGAAACTAAAAGCTAACGATGGTTAACAGCTTAAGAGCACTGGAAGATATATATCAATTAGGGAAATGAATTATGTAAACTGCAAGTTTATTCTCTCGTCTTGATGACACTTACTTTCGGAACCCGAGGAGTAATCAAAATCCCCAAACTGTGCTTATTGATCTGCCGCATTATTGGCTGTTACTACTTTTGATAAGCGTTGTCATCACACAACATGCGATCTGCACAACTCGGCCCATCGCCTGTGAGATGCCCTATAAGCGTCAGCTTCGCGGGCGTTAGTATCGGCACGGCCCGGGCTTAATGCATCATAATCTGGATTGTTTCTCACCAAGATAGTGATATCAGCACACATACCTAAGTATCACCATTTCCCTAAAGGCGCTGCTGCGTTATCTCGTCGCAAGTAAACTCCTGCCAGATCTAGTAGAAAGCGATTGATCTGTTGCGCGGCCTTTGAGTGGCCGGGGAATATGCAGGTGTGTCCCGTGGGACAAGATAAAGATAAGCTATGTCACATCCCGGGACTTGCTGTGTGAAAATGACGGCGTCAACCCACGGGAGGCACCGCTCTTAGGGAATTTGTCTTACGAAGCGAGGACTTGGCATCACCTTACACAAGGGCCTCATGTCGAATCTTGGGTATAAAAGTGTGTATAGTCTTATGCTGTGTAACGTTCCTCGATGCTCACATAATCCTTACTGCATAATCGCACAATCACAGCCACGAAATTGCCTCAATCTGACGACGTCTACAAACGACAAATGACACCTTACTATCTGGATCAGAGACAAGAGAGAAGAGGATCCTGGAAGGAGATTGATTAGTTCACACATGATATAAAGGGAATGCCCGAGAAGTAAAGGAGGGGGCCACTTTGCGATGCCGACAGGTCCGTCTGGCATCCACATGCTCGGCTCAATGTCCCACCGACAATCATGCGAGCGCTGCCGGCAGCAGAAAGTCCGGTGTCTCCGAGACACCACTTCTCAGAAACCATCGCCGGGCCAGCCTCTACCAAAATGCTCCAAATGTGCAAAGGCAGGCACAGCATGTGTGTACAACTGTATGATCGATCGACTTGGTGTCACCATCTAACAAAAGGCTAAGGTATCACTACATTAAGAGCCAAGACAAGAAGATCATACTTTGGTTCTGACAACAGTATTGCCCTACCATCTCTGGAGAAACAGACACGTGTTTCCGTAGATGATGACTGGCTTGACTATGACAACTTCAACTGGAACCATACAGACACAATGGCCCAAGCAGATCTTGAACTCGAGAATATATCTCAGAATATTGATCCAGACCTAAACATGAGTAATGACTTCATGACTGGGATCGATGCACACCTAGAAGAAGGACAATGGTGTGATGAGATAACCCCGATTCAAACACCATCATCCACAGTCGAAGTCAGGGATGACAGACCGCCGCCCAATTTCTTACAAGAACTTACCTCACAAGCTATGGCTGTGAGTACCAAGACCATCTCGGCTACGAGTGCTCTGCTTCATCCCAGCAGCTCTCCACCAACCGTGTCGTCACAATATGTAAACCAGGCTGTCGATGGCACAAGAACCTTGGTACGTATCATCAACACCATCTCCATAAAGGTTTCCAGGGAGAAGGACGAGAATACGTCAGAGGGTCTAACAGATTGCGGCATTGGAGGGCTGGCCCTAACAGCTCTTGCATCTCAGCAGCATCTTCTGGGTCTTTTCAAGGCAATTTGCAAGGCGATAGAACAGTGCATTGCTGCAAAATCGAGGGAAAGGACTTCTTTTGGAATCGACCATGGTAAATCGCTGCTAGGGGACCCAGCTCCCTCTTCGGCGCAGTTTACAATGGTTCTTCAATTGTTGGTACACCTAATCAACCGCCTGGACAGATGTCTCTTCACAGGCACACAAATGATGCCGAGCCCCACTACATATCAAGGTGTCATAAATCTGACAGGTACGGGGAAGGGTGTAGATGAATCTGGATCAGATAGAACAAGCATCCCTGGTTTCGCACAGGGGTCAATTACTGGGTTGCCGCAAGAGCACAATAGACTGCGACAAGTTATTTCACAGCTGCAGGGGCAGATGGACATGCTTGAAGAGATCTGAGCCCGGAAGGTTGGGTTGAATTTTTTTTTTTTTTTTTAAAAAAAAAAGGGCAAACAAAAGTGCAAGTAAAGCATATAGCAGAGAGTTCAAAGAATAAATACTAAATATAATCTCATGGTATAGCAGTGACTCCTGAAATGTGCAGCTATAGGATTCATTATTAATTTAACCAAATTTCTATTTACTATCTATACTAGATGTAGTTAAGTAATTACTCTAAGCTCCAAGTGCAAATAATAATTCTCATTAACTATGTGAGCATCTACCAAGATAACTAAAGAATATCACTAGCCTAGAAATTCAAGGCTCCCTTCAAGAATTCCAACTGCTTCTCCATAACAGAGTCAACATCGCCGAAAGCCCAGTCCAAATGGCCCTTGCCAGGGAGCAAATGAAAGGTCTTTGGCTCACCCATCTTCTCGAATGCGGCAATCTGCTCCGCAGCGGGACACTCAACATCATTCTCGGGTGTCACCATCATTGCAGGCGTGGGGCTGACATAGGGAATGAGTGTCATGATATCCCACGAGAAAGCATTGTAGAAGGTCTGCACTGTGACGCGGTTCTCTACCGGGATTTTCAAGCGTGTCATCATCGGCCAAAAGTCGGAGCCCATTGAAGGGCCGAGGGGAACAGTGCCATCTTCGTTAACGTAGGGCAGATAGATGGGCTCTGGAGATTAAAGTTAGATAGATCACAAAATGAGGTGGTCAAAGATACCTTCCCCAGCCATTTGGGCTTCGCGATCTTGCATGGCCAGCTCAAGAATAGCTCTTCGTCGCTCGGGAAACCCATGGAGGTCAATGACTGGTGCAACCGCAACAACAGCGTGTACACGCGGACTGAAGTGTTCATTAGCATAGAACAAGCTAGATAATAACGGCACTAACTCGAGCGCTGTAGCAGCAAGGCACATATTTCCATCGAAACAGAGACCCCAGAGAGCAATCTTCTCGGGGTCAACCAGTTCGTGCTTGGAAAGGAACGTAACGGCATCATGGAAATCTTCAATGCGTTTACGAGCGCTAGTCTGAATAGAAACGGTTATATATTAAGTCTCAGTTCAATTGGGATTCGAGATTCTAATCACCTCTTGTCTCGGTAGGCCATCACTTAGGCCATAAGTTCTCGTATCGAAAATGAGTGCCGTAATGCCGTGCTTCTGATACCACTCGGCGATATCAGGCACAAAAGCCTCTCTGGGCATGTTAAACTGCAGAGGGAGTTAGTATACAGTTATTGCGGTGAAACATCTTTACTCACCCCTGGAGAAACAATAATGCCTGGCCCATATTGGGCGGCCGGGTATAGCCAGCCACTTAGAGTGAGGCCATCGAGTGTTTTGAAAGTGACGTCAAGACGAGACATGGTAGTGGTGGATCTGTTGTGTAATGTGTTTGAATTCGACTGCGGTTATGCTGATATTGGCACACTGAGCTTGCACTTAATGTACCGTTGTTTGAAAATGACCCTATATCTTATCTTTTCACAATCTCTTCTCGCATCGAGATATGTGAGACGGAGGCCGAATCAGTCAGCACGGAAAACACTATGCCGGTCGGCGCGGTCGGAAATGTCAGATGCGGTCACACATGAAGACCATTGGTGTTGAATCTGACATGACGGAAACACAGGAAATCCGACTACTCCGGCCTGTGACCCCGAGATGCCGGTGCTCGGCAAAGTCCAAGCAACTTGGATGTTCAAGACTAAGTGTGTCTTCTGATTCTGTTTAGTGCATGAAAGAATTGCTTCGTGTCAATTTACAGTAAAAGAAGAGGGCATGTTGCTGATGTTAATTTCATACTGCAGCATCATGCCTATACAATAGATAAAAGATTGTGTTTTTAACGAATTCTTAAATGATAGAGTTTTTCATAAATAGATAAAGAGAATACTAAAAAAAATATAGAGTTTAATCGTCAACTCTGAATTTTGAGCGACGTCAAGAATTGAAGCTAGGTTGTTATCAGGGGCGGTAAAAAACAATCATCATTCTGCACAAACTCAAGCAACTACATGTATCTAAGAAGACAAAAGCACAGCCCTCCCATTCTCCTCAATCCTTTAAGCCCCAACTTCCAAGGGAATAACAAGCTTCTTACCCCTAATAACACCATCTCGTAGATCCCGTAGTCCAGAATCAATGCTTTCCAAGCCTCCAGTACGAATCTCCAAAGGATGATTTCGGACCTTGCCCTCAGCCAGCCATCGTTCAGCTAGCCTAAAGAAGTGGCTGGCAAACTCTCGGTGTTCAGGGATGCTAGGCCGTCCATAAACACCATCGAGCTTGCAGGGCTCACCGAGGAGGGTGTTGGCCATGACCCAGTCAGCACGGACATCACGTCTCGTGTACTTAACTGTGTTAGCTGTGGCATCCAGCGCAATGTAGGTACCACCTCGAGTGCCGATTGCTTCATAGCACATGGTCATCGTAGCGACATTGGTGACGCAGTCGAGAACGTATGCAAGCGAGTTGTCTGTATGAAGACGGATATCGGCGCCGCACGTTGGAGAGTTATAGTTGAAGCAAGCGGAGGCACCAAACGACTCGCAGAGGGAGTTGTTAGCTGGTGAGCATGTTACAATGGGGTTATATCCGGCCCTGAATAGCGAATTTGTAAGCATGATGCCTTTTGCATTCGCAGAGTGTAACGCAATGGGGAGTAACTGACAGTTTAAGAAGCTGCGTGGCCATTGTGCCCGAGGCTGAGGCACCACCAGCCACGAGGACTGTGATAGGATCCTTGGATTCCTCTTCTCTTTTACTACGGCCATTCGTGGTACCATTTGTATGGCCATCTCCACCCATCTCGCCCAGATCGTGGTCTTGTTGTAACGGAAGATTGAGTCCAGGTTGCTGAAATAGAGCCAAGCCTGAGATCCCAATACCCAGGCCCAGAGAGCAGGCCTCGTTATACGACATGCCTTTTGGAATATGGCAACTCATATCCTCAAAAGCCAACGCGTACTCGGCAAAACCGCCGCGTGTTTGCATGCTGAGGACTGGATCACCTGGCTGGAAGCGTGTGACTCCTGGGCCAGCAGCAACTACAACTCCAGCAAAGTCGCAGCCTCCAACATAGGGATCAGGGGAAATGATGCCGTATTCAATAACTTTGGTATCGTAAGGATTGAGTGCAACGGCTTCGACGTGAACTAGCATCATGCCTGGCCCTGGACTGGGCAGCGGCATGTCATTGTTGAGACAATAGCCTCCTGATGCGTTGCTAACCATAGCCTTCATTGTTGTTGGGGATGACATTCTGAATAATGGCAGAGGTAATTTGGATGCTGTAGGTGATAGGGTGTGTATTGGTATAGCGGCCGTTATGTTGACTCGGGTTGGCAGATATTAAGTTTGGGGTTTGATCTTGATCGACAGATAAGCCTCCACCATTGTCTACGCGTTTATTGAGCTTATTTCTGGGATCATATTGTCAAACGTCCGAGACTACATCTCGTTTGTAAGTTATTTGTCATATCGGAATCCGTGCACCGGAGGTCATATAAGGCTTAGCAAACTCCGTGTTCCCTTCGTAAATGTCGGAGTAAGCAGCCACTCGCAGAGTTGAAGTCGGTGTCTCGGGCCGGTGGCGGAGAAAAGGCTCACATCTGAGCTTTCTGCTGTTTGAGAGAGATAGTAGTTATTGAAGAAACCGTAAAGATGCAGTGAAACCCCAGTTGCTCAACATTGAACGCACTAGAGATCGCCCCTTTTCTACACAATTGAGATCTCCTATCATATACAACTTTTACAATTCACTGAATCACTCGCGCTTCACGATGGCCAGCTTAAGTGAGGGACTAAAGTATACCAACGAGCCAATTGCTATTGTGGGTAGCAGCTGTCGCTTCCCAGGAGATGCAACCTCCCCGTCAAAGCTTTGGGACCTCCTCAAGAACCCCAGAGACGTTGTCTCTGAGATTCCTTCCACCCGGTTTAACACAACTGGGTTCTACCACCCTGACAGTCAGCATCATGGTGTAGGTACTCCAGTATATGTATTCAACACGAATGTTAACAAATGTAGAGCTCTAATGTCCGACATGCATACCTCTTGGACCAAGACCCAAGAGCCTTTGATAGAGACTTCTTTGGTATCAGCCCGAAGGAAGCACAATCCATGGATCCGCAACAGCGCATGCTGCTCGAAACAGTGTACGAGGGCATCGAGTCTGCTGGCTACTCGATGCAACAGCTGCGCGGATCTAACACAGCTGTCTTTGTTGGTGTTATGTTCCTCGACTATCAACTCATCTCGGCGCGAGGCCTTGACAGCCTCCCGCAGTATCATGCTACCGGCGTGGCCATGTCTATCTTGGCAAATCGGCTATCTTACTTCTACGACTGGAAAGGACCATCTGTGGGCATTGATACAGCATGCTCATCGAGTCTGGTGGCGATGCACTACGCTGTGCAGACGCTGAGAAGTGGTGAGGCCAAGATGGCTGTTGCAGCGGGATCGAACCTGATCTTGGTGCCAGATCTGTTTGTGTCAGAGTCAAGTGTGAGTAGAATTCTCCCATTCTGTATATCATGAGATACCAACGACCGTGCTAACACCCGATGTAGCTCAACATGCTGTCTCCCAATGGACGTTCCTATATGTGGGATAAGGACGCCGATGGATACACTCGTGGAGAAGGAACGTCAGCTGTCATTCTCAAGACGCTGAGCCAGGCCATTGCTGACGGCGATCACATCGAATGCATTATTCGAGAGACAGGTGTCAACCAAGACGGCCAAACTCCGGGTACGTAATGCACCATCGCGTCATCTGGATAGACTAACCATAGCTATACAGGCATAACTATGCCAAGCCCAACGGCGCAAGCCGAGCTCATCAGGGCCACTTATGCCAAGGCAGGTCTTGATTTGAGACTCGAATCCGATCGACCACAGTACTTTGAGGCGCATGGGACTGGAACACAGGCCGGCGACCGTGAGTTTATAACACGTTTCAAGTTCACAATTACGAATGCTGATCTGTCCTTTCTCTAAACAGCAAGGGAGGCTGAAGCAATATCGACAGTCTTCTTTCCCAAAGGTTCTATCTACGACAGTAAACTCACAGTTGGCTCTGTCAAGACCTTGATAGGACATCTCGAGGGAAGTGCGGGCATCGCTGGTGTCTTAAAGACATCACAGGCTCTTCAACATGGCCAAATCCCCGCAAATCTACACTTCAAGACTCTTAATCCCAAGATCAAGCCGTTCTATGCAAATTTGCAAGTCCCAACGGAGACACAGCCATGGCCGGTCCTACCCAACAGTTGGACTCGTCGTGCTAGTGTGAACAGCTTCGGCTTTGGCGGAACGAACGCACACGCTATCCTCGAAGCCTGGGACAGCAACGGATACGAGTCAGGAAGTCATTCTGAGAGTGAAGGTGGCCTATTTGTGTTGTCGGCAAACTCAGCCCAGTCCTTGGCTTCAAGGGCGTCACAACTTTGTGACTACTTGGAAAGAAACCCTGAGACAGACCTTCGGCGTCTGTCATTCACTCTCTTCCATCGTGCCAACTTCAGCTTCCGCGCGGCCTTCGCCGCTACAAGTGTGCAAGAGCTCAGCGAAAAGCTCAAATCAGCTGTCCTAAACAAGATCCCTCGCACCACCAGCATCCCAGAGAAAATGCCACCACGAATTCTTGGTGTCTTCACTGGCCAGGGTGCTCAGTGGCCTACCATGGGTGCAAAGCTTTATGAATCATCGGCTCTCTTCAGCAGTGCGTTCTCCCGTATGCAAGACAGTCTTGACAGCCTGGCTGTCAAAGACGGGCGCCCATCGTGGTCGCTGGTTGAAGAACTCCGTGCTCCTCCTTCAATTTCACGTATAGGTGAAGCAGCAGTCTCACAGCCGATATGTACAGCTGTGCAAGTGGCCCTTGTTGACATGCTGCGTGCGGCTGGAGTACAGTTCTCAGGCGTTGTTGGCCATTCATCCGGCGAAATCGCTGCTGCGTATACCGCTGGTTACCTCAATGCGCATGACGCTATTCGCATTGCGTACTTCCGCGGACTTCACTCGGCGAAAGCTCAAGGACCTGATGGTTGCAGTGGCAAGATGATGGCAGTAGGAATGTCACTTGATCAAGCTGCTGGCTTCTGCGCCGAGTCGAGAGGAACGATCAAGATTGCTGCCAGTAACTCGGCTCGCAGCTGTACTCTTGCAGGTGACGCTTCAGCTATTGAGTCTGCCAAAGAGAAGCTCGACGCGGCTGGCACATTTGCGAGAGTGTTACAGGTAGATACAGCCTACCATTCACACCACATGCAGCCAGTCGCGCAGCCATATCTTGACTCGCTTCAGAAGTGTAGCATTAAGATTAACGAAAAGCCTGCAAACAATGTTGTATGGTATTCGAGTGTGTGGGGGTCCAACGGACGTAGCCGCTCGTTTAGTGTCAACGACGCTGAGTCTCTCAAGGGTCAATACTGGGTCGACAACATGACCAACACTGTGCTTTTCAGTCAAGCTGTCCAGAGAGCTGTGAACGAAGACCATGTGTTTGACTTTGTGCTTGAGGTTGGACCTCACCCTGCTCTAAAGGGCCCTGCTACTGAGACCATCAACAATATGACGGGCACTGCGTTACCATACTCCGGTGTGCTCAAGCGCGGTCAGCACGATGCGGAAGCTTTCTTTGAGGCTATGGGTCTCTTGTGGAAGACGTTTCCACTCCAAAGTGGACAATCTATTGTCAATTTTGACGGCATTCAGCGTGCCTTTGCTCCCAATGGCAAGAGCAACAAGCTAGGTCTGCTTAAAGACCTACCGTCTTATCCGTTCGACCACGATACTGTATATTGGAAAGAATCTCGTCAATCAGCTATTGTCCGTACACAAAACCAGAAACGACATCAGCTCCTGGGCTCTGCTTCTAATTATGGTGGCGGGAAGCAGCGTGAGGTTCACTGGAAACAGATTCTTCGTCTTGAAGAGATTCCCTGGCTATTCGGACACACTATCCAAGGAGAGTACCTATTTCCAGCAACGTGCTATGTCACAATGGCCTATGAGGCTGCAATTAGACTTGTCGCCCCAGAAAAGGAGATCCAACTTGTTGAGCTACACGACATCGACGTCTTTCGTGCTCTGAGCCTCAAGCCTGACTCTCCTGGAACTGAGATTCTCTTTGTGGTACGCATTACAAGCCAGTCAGACGGTGTCATCACGGCAAGCTGGTCTTGTTACAGCAACCCGGTTGATTTCGAACACGGCCAGAATCTTGGAGACATGCCAGCTCAAGCCGATTCTCACGTCGAAGGTTTCCTGCGTATCGAGCTTGGTACTCCTAGGGATGATCTCCTGCCTCCAAGATCGGAGCCAATTCTACCCCTGCTTCCACTTGACGTCGAAGAACTCTATGACACTCTGGCTGGCTTGGGGCATGGTTACAAAGAGCATTTCCAGACACCTGAAATGCTTCGACGTCTGCACCACGCCGTTGTGACTATGCCTTCAGGATGGTATGAAGCTGACTTATTGACTCGTTCGGATGTAAACCCCGCAGCCCTGGATACGGCTATCCATGGGCTTTTAGCTGGTTACTCGTGTCCAGGAGACAGACGACAACGGTCAGCTTACCTCCCAAGTCGTATTGACAACATCCGGATCAGCATGACGGCACCTACCGTGAATGACGGTGGTCCTACAGAACTGATGGCGGATTCCTTCGTCACCCACGGCGATGCCAGCCGTATCAGCGGCGATATCAATGTCTTCAGTCCTGAGACCAACAAGACACATATTCAGATTCGCGGAGTGCACTTATTGAATCTACCAGGTTCTCGCAGATCAGAGCGAGAAACTTATCATCAAGATATCTGGGAACGTGATGCTCTGTCTGGCATTGAACCTGATCGAAGGTCAATCGTCTCAGAGAATAGGGCTAAGATCAGCAAGCTAGCCATGCGTCTAGTTCTATTCTACTGTGGGAAAGTCCTCAAGCAGCTCAAGCCGTTTGAGATCATGCTCATGGGAAAAGCTCGCAAGAACTTTCTGATATGGGTGCAGAAGGTTCTCATTCCCGGCGTGAGGGCTGGGGAGCACGAGGCCAACAAGGAGTGGCTTGATGACAGCGAAGAAACCTTGAACCAAGAGACTGAAAAGCTCAAGGCCGTGGACTCAGCCGACGTCGTTCTCCTGGAGCGCCTTGGACGTAACCTCACATCCATCACCCGTGGTCTCACCGCAGGTATCAAAGTAGCCGAGCAAGAAAACGCACTTGGCAGATTTTACGCCGAAAGCTTTGGCTTCCGAGAAACCCTTGGTGATGCAGCCAGCCTTGTTTCACAACTCTGCCATCGCTACCCAGCTATGAAGATGATCGAAGTTGGTGCCGGGTTCGGCTCAGGCCTACGAGACGCGTTGATCAGTGCTGCAGGCAAGCGCCGTTACACGTCTTATACAGTCACTAATAGTCTTGAGCCTTCTGATCAGGATTCGAAGCTCATCTTCAAGCTTCTTGACATTGACAAAGACCCAGTTCAGCAAGGTTTTGTCGAAGCATCGTACGACTTGGTAATCGCCACAACTTCATACTCTACGAAAGTCAGCCAAGAGACGGTGATTAATGCCAGAAAGCTGCTACGTCCGGGTGGATTTCTGCTCCTTATTGCTCTGACCAACGACTATCTTCCTGTTCGCTTCGTTCAGTCCCTACTCCCAGGATCTTGGCTGGAGAAGGACAATTCACAGCCCCAGATTATCACTGCCTCCGACTGCGATGCTTTGCTGAAAATGAATGGATTTTCGGGTGTTGATGTCACCTACACACAGCATTTCTGTAGTGTCATGCTCTCACAGGCTGTTGATGATGCTGTTCTAGCTGTACGGGATCCGATCACTGCAACACAAAAGATTGATGCAGAAGTGTTGCTGGTTCTGGATCCATCACCGAGCACGATAGTCGGAAAACTGGCTTCCCAGCTACAAGACATCCTTGCTCCATATACTACAGTGCGGAAAGCCTCAGGCCTTGAAAACATCAGCGTCCCCCCTGGGGCCATCGTTCTGAATCTCTGTGATCTCGATACCCCAGCTTTTCATGAGATGAGCGAGGTACGCTTCAAGGGTCTGCAAGAGATAATGCGTCAAGCTGGTGTTCTCCTCTGGGTCACTCAGGGTGCTCGAGGTGGAGCTAAGCCCGAGAATACTATGGTGCTTGGATGGGCACGATCTGCTCGCCTAGAGCGGTCTACCATGAAGCTTCAAGTCTTGGACATTGAACAGGAATCACAGACTGTAGATCCTGACACGATTTGCAAGCTATTACTCAATCTTTGCAGCAATCGCTCAGATGACCAGGACATGCTCTTTACACTGGAGCCAGAGTGGATGCTGAGAGATAACGCATTTTACATTCCAAGAATCTGGCCAATTGACGACCTCAACGAGCTCGCTGATACGAGGTACAAGGAAGTATACGTGGAAGCCTCTTCGACGGATCGTTTTATAGCGCTTGATGAGCGTCGAAAACTGGCCATTGAGCGACCCTATGGACATACTGAAACAAAGAATCTGGAAGTGCTAGCATCGTCTGTGAATGGCCTTCGCTTTCAAGGTGAAGAGCATTTGTGGCAGCTCTGTATCATCCGAAATGTTGCAGGCGAAGCATCACTTGCACTCTTAGACAAGGACGCATCTGAGATTCTTTGGCATTACAACAAGGACAATGAAGGTCTCGAATACCATCACCAGCTTCATTTCTTGATGACGGCGGCAATTGCCGAAGCTACTCTTCATGGTCTTTCTGGCCACGTCTGGATTCACGGTGCCCCTGCTTGGCTGAAAAGAGAGCTCGATCTTGCTGCCTCGCGACGTGATGATATCCAGCTGTTCAACACAACATCTGATCGCGAGCTAGTCACGGGAGACTTGAAGTTCCTCCATCCGTTCATTACCGAGCGCGAACTTGTTCTGGCAAAGCCTAAAGGTATAGCGGCATTCCTTTGCTTGGACGATTCTCAACAAGGTCATAACTTGGTTGGTTTGGTTCAAAACAACTGGCCCAATATCCGCATTGAGCTGCCAGTTTTATCTTTGGACAGCTTCGACGGAGTTGTCTCCAACAGACTCAGCAAGGCTATGTTTGTTGAGTTGGTGGAGCGGTCGCTCAGCAGTGGCACTCTTGCGTCTGAGAATTTAGTTGAAGGGGCAGTTATTCCCATTGGAGATATCTCCAAGACATCCCCATCAGCCGTCTTACCAACTAGCGTCCTTGACAGAACGACAACGACAACCATCACGGCTAAGCTTCTCCCGCCATACCACGAAGGTATATTCTCCGGTGACAAGACCTATCTTCTGATCGGCCTTGCCGGTGATTTCGGTATCTCCATTGCATTGTGGATGTTTGAAAACGGAGCTCGCTATGTTGTGTTAGCATCTCGTAGCCCTGTTACTCTTCAGCCAGTGGTGGATCATGTTGCCGCAACTCACGGTGCTACTTTGAGCTTCATGGCGATTGATATCTGCAACGAAGTTTCACTATCGAACGCCTGGGCCGAGATTCATGCGTCGATGCCGCCCGTGGCCGGTATCATGAACGGCGCGATGCTCATGCGAGATCAACTGTTCGCAGACCAGCCGTGGTCAGATTTTTCAGCTGTCATGGGTCCCAAGGTGAAAGGAACGCAAAACCTTGTTGCACTCCTTGACCGAGAAGCTAGACCAGAGAAGCTAGACTTCGTTGTCTTCTTTTCTTCTGCTGTTGCGGTCGCTGGAAATGCCGGACAGACTGCATATGGCTCATCGAACTGGTTCATGCAAGGCACAGTTAGCAACATGCGACAGCGTGGTTACCCTAGCGGTGTTGTCCACATCGGGGGTGTCAGTGGACTGGGCTATGTCCAACGACATGAGAAACGTAAGATGCTCGAAGATTCGTTGTACTGGCTTATGTCTCCTGTCAGTGAGACAGATCTACACGATATGTTGGCTGAGGTCATTGCGGGCGACCGGCACGATCTGATTACGGGTATTCGTGGTGATATCCGGAACTACACGTGGCGCGAGCAACCGCGCTTATGGCACTACCTCCAGTCCGAAGACGACAGCAATGATGCTACAGCCCAGGAAGGCAGTAATGCGTCTCTCAAAGTCCAGCTTACTTCATCTGTCGCCGATCCAGATCTTTGTCTCGAACTACTCCTTGCTGGCTTTACGTCGGCATTATGTGGAATGCTGCATATGAAGCCAGAGGAGCTTGACACCAATGTCCCTGTTGCTAGTATTGGTATTGATTCACTTGTGGCTGTAAGGATTAGGGAGTGGTTTATGCAGCAGGTTGGCGTGGAGGTGTCTGTTTTGAAGGTGATGTCTTTGAATACTGCTGTACTGGATTTATGCAAGGACATTTTAGCTATATGGAGGAAACAAGTAAAGGCTTAAGATAGTTTACTATTTAGACATGACCCAGAACGAGATTATCAGACTTCTCATGAATTTCCAACGTCAAGACTTGAGCACAGAGAAAGAATATACACCCCCCAGAAGTGCGCCGAGAGCGTCCGATACCTCAGCAGCAGGACTTTGGGCATTAGTATCTGTCTTAGTAGATGGAACATGGTATTCTTCTAGACATGTTCAATTTATTAGATAACGATTCAAACTACAAACAATGGTTACATCTCATATACATGGCTGTAGGTGGCCTGTGTTTCTCCACTACGTCTTTTGCTTTCCCTTCGCTGCCCAGTCAAACCCTGACCAACGGGCTTCATCCTGCATATCCTCGTCCACAACTTCCAGGCCCAACAGATCAATCATCCTCATGACACTTTGCTGTACCATATCATTGATAGAGCCTGGCCTCGTGTAAAAGGCCATCACTGGAGGAAATACCACAGCGCCGGCTTTCGTCACCTCAAGCATGTTCTCCAAGTAAATGCTCGTCAACGGCGTTTCTCTGGCCACTAGCACAAGCCTTCTTCTCTCTTTAAGTGTTACACTGGCCGCTCGTACGATGAGGTCATTATCATAGCCCATGCGTATGCCGGCCAATGTCTTCATACTGCATGGAACTACAATCATGCCGTCTGTGCGAAAGGAACCAGAGGATAGTGAAGCTGATACGTCTAGTGACGAGTGTGTAACTGAAGAAAGAGATTCTAGATACGATGCCGTGTTATTTGGGGCTTCGAGTTCGTATTTGAGTGTTGCCCCTCCCCATTTTGACATGATGAGATGCGTCTCGACCTCGAGTTCCCGGAGGCGTTTGAGAAGAGCAACTGCCAAGGGTGAACCAGTCGCTCCTGTAACAGCAACGACGATACGTTTTCGACGGCCATTAATCCTAGTTAAGGATGACTGGTAGCGTGTTTGAACTGGTAAGTGATGGGCCAGTGAAAGCTTTGGGAAGTCATGTCCGCTGAAAAGGCGCAAGGGGCTAGTAAGACTGCGCATCTTAGCAGGATAGTATTTAATTGAAGCTCTTGAGCAGTTCTTGATGCGACCGGTAGTCCAGTAGTCCGTTTGGGATTGACTTAGATCGCAAACCAGATCTCCTGAGCAGGGCATACACGCTTATAAGTTTTGCAATCCTTATACAAGTAACTCGATCAGCTTAAAGAGAAAATGCAATAAACCGTTAGATAGGTTTTAGTCAGACTTTACAAACATACCATTCATGGTCTTAATAGTTACTTTATTACAGCACACAAGGGTGTAAGCACTATATCATGAAATGGGTGTGCCGATCTTGCATCATTCCAAGATTTATAATGCGCCAGGCCAACACCACATCTTCCGGCCCTGCCTTATACGAAATTCGCATAAGACCTTCCTATGCGGAAACTCGGCTAGCGAAAACCAATAGGTTTTATTGGCTAGAGAAATCTAACCTAGCAAGTTGAGAATCTCAACGACAATTGACTTCAACAGTCCAAAGTGACGCTATCTAAGTCAGTCGGCCATGAGGGACACTCAGGATCTCTATTACATGACCTGAAACACGCTCTGTAGACACTTTATATAATAGGCTGTAACACCGCTAGGCGGATATGGCGAGAGATGTAGCCCGAGTAGTACCTTGAAGGCTGAGAACGATGAAGTGACCAGACCTCTGTTCTGTTGTGATTTCGGATAATCGGTACGGCTTCGCGATTAAGATAAGATTTATGACACTGTGGCTTGCTGTGATATGACAGATCGCTGCAGTAGTGCTTAATAACATGCTTGCTAAAGCTGACTACAGCGCATTTCCTTATGCGGTACGAGGCGGCCGACAATACCTCACTCGCTTAAATTCCTTGCAGTGTCAACGACCTGGAGGGCCTAACACGAAGATAGCCTCTTTGACTTTAAAACATTGAATATTCAATAAAATCATGCAGCGACTTCGTCCTACCTTGACAAACAGGCTCCTGGCGAGCCGTGCATCGCGTCGTTCGCTCTCGGCGGGCACCAATTCTTCTCCCGCGCACCTTGATTTTCGGGCCTTTGTGGACACTTTGCGAGAGAACAATGACTTGGCCGATATAAGTGTTGAAGTCGATCCCAAACTCGAAGTCGCAGCTGCCATCCGTCTGGCATATGAGCAGCGCACAAAAGCTCCGTTGTTCCACAATGTGAAGGGGGCAAAGGACGGCCTATTTCGCATTCTGGGCGCACCAGCTGGTTTCTCCAGTGACCCAACGTTTCCATATCGTCGTCTGGCACAGCATCTCGCACTTCCGAAAGAAGCTGGCGTGACAGATGTCATCGACAAGATGCTATCAGCAAAGGGAGAAAAGCCTCTTCCTCCCATTCATGTGTCTACGGGACCGTGCAAAGAGAACATCATCATGGGTGACGATGTTGATCTCACCAAGTTGCCTGCTCCCCTTCTGAACAAAGCCGATGGGGGGAACTACATTCAGACATTGGGTATCAACATCATACCCCATCCAACAGAGCCATGGACAAATTGGTCTATCGCACGGGCAATGGTTTATGACAAGACTCGTATGGTCGGTCTCATCATGAAACCACAGCATATCGCCAGGATCTTTGGGGAGTGGAAAAAGACTGGAAAAGACGTACCGTATGCCATCGCCCTGGGTGCTCCGCCTATCGCTACCATGGCGGCCAGTATGCCTCTGCCAGCTGGTGTCTCAGAGTCCGAATACGTCGGCGCTCTCTGTGGTTCGCCACTGGAGCTAGTCAAGTGTGAAACCAACGACATGTACGTCCCAGCGACCAGCGAAATTGTGTTGGAAGGCACCATTTCTATCACAGATACTGCCAAAGAAGGCCCATTTGGCGAGATGCATGGCTACAGCTTTCTCGATGAAAACTCCCAACAGCCTCTATATACTGTCAAAGCCATCACCCATCGAAACAATCCGATTCTGCCTGTTTGTGTACCTGGACGCGCAAACCTCGGTCCAGATGAGACACATACCATGATTGGAACCCTTGCCTCCGCGGAGATTAGGCACTTACTTCAACAGCACGGTTTGCCGGTGACCCAAGTCTTTGCCTTGTTTGAGACACAGGTCATTTGGGCGGCCGTACAAGTGGACCGCAAGAAGCTCGCTGAGATGAAGACTAACGCCAAAGACTTCTGCACCAAGATAGGAGAACTTGTGTTCCGCCACAAGTGTGGTATGCAGATCCATCGTCTTCTGGTGGTTGGAGAGGATATCAACCCATTCGACATGAACGACGTCACTTGGGCGTTTGCAACGAGATGCAGGCCAGCAATGGATGAGTTTCACTTTGAGGATGTCCCTGCTTACCCACTCGTACCATATATGTCGCATGGACCTGGAACAAAGCTCACGGGAGGAAAGGTTGTGGCCAATTGTTTGTTGCCGGAAGAATATGAAGGGAAACAAGGCTGGGTGACTTGTGATTTTGAGAATGGATATCCTGCAAATGTTAAGAAGAAAGTCTTGGATAGACGCCAGGAGTTTGGTATATAATGGCAGAACTGTCTGGTTTCAGTCCTCCAAGGTATATTTATGTTAGGTTTATCTTGACCATACCGTATGAGTCGGGCTATAGAGTGTATTTGAAGTCAGGTCTCAGGTCACCTTGAATCCACTTCTGCTCGTCTGACAAACTGTCCCACTTCGCATCCATTTTGCCAAGGCTGCGATCTCTGTTCATCTTGCGAAGTCCCAGATGCATTATAATAGATCCACCAAGCAAGAAAACCACCAGATAACCAAAGACGACCCCATGTCCCGTATGGTAACGGGGCTTTTCGCGAAGCAAATAGATGTTTGATGACACCACGCCATTCAAATTGCCCCAGCCTACCACCACTCCCAGCACAAAAGCACGCTTTAGCGAGCCCTCAGTGTTGTTGTTCAACCAGGAGAGTGTGTTGGGGACGGTAGGGTAAATGCCTGCTGCACCGAGGAAGACCCCGACGTACTGCACTGTCGGGTTAGACGTCGCTATGAGCATAGCGAAACCAGTAATGCCAAGTAAAACAATGGCTATGTTGCAGTATCCTCGCTGCCTGGTCCTGTCGCCGTAGAATCCCACACAAATAGTAAGAGCTGCTGCAACTGCGTAGGGGGGCACAGAGAGGAGCTGAGCTTTCGTACCTGCATGCCCCATGCCAGCAATGATAGTCGGCAGAAATAAAGAGAAGGCATACAGTGGAGTAAGGCAGCCCATATAGATAAGCATATATCCATATGTTTTCCAGTCCTTCAAGGCAGCAAACATGTGTCTTTTATC
Source organism: Fusarium lyarnte (nom. inval.) (assembly GCA_014898885.1). NCBI lineage: Eukaryota > Fungi > Ascomycota > Sordariomycetes > Hypocreales > Nectriaceae > Fusarium > Fusarium lyarnte (nom. inval.). The sequence goes on from JAAVUB010000149.1 coordinate 18,249, forward strand.
GAAATCCTCGGCCGTTCGACCCTGCCGGTCCATAATTAAGCGACGTTGGACTCGAATCTGGTCATCAGGACTGAGGAAGCTTGCTGTTGCTGGCCAATCAAAGACAAGCCACCAGCACGCCAGACCAGCTACAATAGTAGCAAGGCCCTCTAGGATAAAGATCCAAGCCCAACCGGGTTTCCCACCGATTCCATCCATTTTCGCAATAACTGCTGCAAGCAGCCCTCCAAAGGAGCCTGCCAGCGCAGCTGCTGAGAAAAAGATAGAAGACCGGATGCCTATTTCAGAGCTCTTATACCAACAAGAGAGATAATAGTTGACTCCAGGGAAGAGTCCAGCTTCAGCCATACCAAGGAAAAACCGAGCGGCCAGCAAGCCCTTGACATTGGTAACAAGGCCCATAAGGGTCATTATAAGTCCCCATGCCAGAATAATGAGGGTGAAGAATAACCGGGGCGTGATCTTCTTGAGCAGTGCATTTGTTGCAGGTTCGACAACAGCATACGAGACGAAGAAGATCGTCAATGCATTATTATAATCGCCTTTGACCATGTTGAGATCGACTTCGAGACCAGCTAGGCGCGCGTTTCCGATGTTGGTGCGGTCGAGGAAGGATAGGAGATAGAGAAAGGAGAGCCATGGGATAAGGGCCAGATCGACCTTCCACATCAGCTTCTTTTCCTGTTTTGATTAGTTAGACAGGCCAGTAGTGCACTGATGATTTTACTTGCAATTTCTTGACGCTCTTCCACCGTCTTCCCGGCATCAGGGTCTGGTAAATGAGCCAAAAGCTGAGCTCGCTCGTATTCAATGGTCGTGTTGTCGACCTTTTCGGTCTCAACTTGGAATGGCTTCTCAAGATCGGCCATGGTGATTATCACCGATGGTTTCCAGGATTAAATGTTGAAGGGGCTTGTGACTCAAAGGTAATGCCACTGCCTTGTAGAGAGGTAGGGAGGCAGCTTGGATGGAAGAATCTCCTACAAGTTGTGCAGGGACCTATCTATCTATACTCTCGGTCAGCTTGGTCGCACTTACAATACCGACGAGTCGGACTCCAGTATTGCATCCGTCTGGAGTATCCATGCTTTACCTTGGTGGCCCCAATGACCCCCCATCCTCCACCTTTCATGGTACCCCACGGGGCAGTGCACTACTTCTACGTCAATAACTACTGCCCATGGGGTTAAGCTCTGGGGCTAACACACACGACGAGATAACAGTGGACTTTGAATTCCGTCTTTGCCCGCGAGTAATGCGACGACGTTATACTACAGCAGACTGTTGTGGAGCCCTCGGAGTTCCGAGCTTCGATGCAACCCCGGAGCTGCAGGGAGAAAACGGCAGCCGCAACACGCTAGAACAAATAGTCTGTCTCTAGAAAGGTGATCCAAGACCTTCCATAACGAATAAGAACTCATCTTTTTGTCACTGGTGGCCAAGAAACAGCCGTGCACATGAATAAGGTTTTAATCTTATATTAAACTCGGGCGGAGAAGTGCGGGGTTTTGTTGTGGATCTTTCCAGACTCCAACTGAATGTCTCGCTACCCCAACAAGCCCCATTCCCATGCGCCATTCCACGATACGAGGCTCTATATTATTGGCAGAGCAAGATCTCCCCCTCTCGAGAAATCAGGAATTCCCTCAACGCTAGGTGTTTCTGGACCGTTTAGGTGTCAAGCAACGGGCGCAACGTGAACTCCACGATTACATGACAATATCTAGATGCGGAACCTCGTCAAAAGGGCGGAGCAAATATTCGTCATTGTTCAGCTCATTGAGATCATTCAAACACCTAGCCCGCACCTGATCTCGTCAGACCGTCTTTGCCATGACAATGACATGGCTAGGGGAGCGCAGCATCTTAGACAGCTCCATCTGTCCCGAAGTTGCGACAGAGCTTTCTCTGACTGGCCTTGATCTTGGGTCCAAATCGCACTCAGCGAGGAAGCTCGGCTAACCATTTCTTTTGTTCTTAATATCATTTCCCGCTTCTTCTCCCAATCATCTTGCATCTTTGCCCATAGTTGTCACGATTTGCAACCGGAAGCTTACTAATTCATGACCCTTTTGCTATTTGATAAATCCCTTTTGTTCAATGTCATTCCCGTGACCTCTTTAACAGTCTTTCAAGACTGTTTGTTTCATCATTTCCTACTCACCGCCTCCGCCGCCATCACCACCGCCGCCTCCATCACAACCCCCAGACCCTCCATAATCACCCGCTCCTCCTCCACCGGATATATCGTCCCCCCGTCCCCTTCGGATAACCCTCCTCTATTTCCATGCATCACGACCCAAGAGCAGAGTTCTTAAATCAGTCCTCTCCACGTTTGCAGCAGCATGCTTCACCGTGTCAGGTATGTACTCCGTCGACGTCTCCTCCACTGGAACTCCCCTTTCCAACTCTGAGGTATACTTCGATTTCCACAACTGTCTTGTATGTTGAAGCAGTGTATCCACCGCCTGTGCATTTGCTGTGCGTTCTCGATCGAGGACCCAGTCTGCCTTCTCAGCTGACCAAACCCAGTAGCTCGCGGGGAACAAACGATGCGTCTGCCATAGAAGATCAATCTCGAGTGTCGGGGGTAGTATGCGAGAAGGTCGTGAACTTGGGTGACGAGATACACTTGCTGTCTTTGGGTCTAGCTTTGACTTGTATGAGCCATTTCTCTCACTCTTTGGAAGTATACTACCCAGAAGGCCTAGAAAGTCTTCATATTCAACCACTGAGCTTTTCAGGCTTTCCACAAACCCAGGTACCGAATTTTTGACTTGTAGTATAACCTTCCAGAAAGACACTTGTCGTTCGAGGTCTGCTCGAAGATCCTGCAAAGATGGCCATGGCTTCAGCATACATGTCTCGTTGAACTGTTCATGCTGGCTTTGACTCCTGCATCTTTCTTCTACCCTGCAAATTCGTATCGCTGCGTATGACTGGAGGTCCCAGACCTTGTAGCCTTGCTCCGGTACACTTGTGCGGCAGCGATCCCACTGGTGCATCAGAATAACCTTTCCTTGTTGGGCTTTTGGAATCTCTTCGAGCTTTTTATCAGTCGGCGTTATCCATTTTCGGTCCGAACATGGTGGCCGATCAGCCCTTCCTCCCAAGATGGAGAGTCTTTTCGGTTTCCATGGTGCGGAGGGCCATAGTTGATATGGTAGGTTCGAGCCACGGCACTCAGAGCCAGACCAACTCATCTTACTGCATTCATCCCAAGCATTCTTCGTCCGTCTGGGACACCACTCACCCTTTAGCAGTTTGGACATAGGGAAATGCCGATGCTCTAAGCCAAAGATGCCATTGAAGTTTCGGTTACGGTTATCGTAAATATATTGGTGGAATCTCGAGGGCGACATCATGTGCAGAAACATGACAAGTGCGACGTCCCTATTATTGTCAGTCAGGCGATGACATGGCAAAGGCACAGAGCCTACCATGGAGGCGGGTGGTCATTTGGGCAAAAGCCTCGCATGTCAATGAAACGAAGATACATAGCATAGCGCCATTCTGAATATGCTAATGTTTCGTCACTTATGCTACCACCTGCATCGCCGAGGTGTTGAAGAAGCTTGATAAAGGTCTCGATTAGCTCAAGATGTTGCTATTGAGAGAGAATAAGTTTCAAATCCATTTCATCAAGTAGCATGTTAGCTCACAACAGCGACGTCGCTCAAATCGATCGCGGTCCTTGTCCAAGGGTCTTCGTAGACTGTTGAAAATGGCATTGTTATGGTAGAATTGTCTTGTTATATAGAGGCGCATGCACAAGCATCAGACTGGAAAATCGATGTTGTTAACATGCCCCGGCTTTGGTTTATATATAGAATACAATTTGAGGCTGTGCGTCGATCTGATACCCTTGGCGGTTGGATTTGGTTAGTCCGATTCTTTGCTTCCTGGTTGAACTGAACTGTGTGATTGGTCAAAGCGGAACCATTCCTCACTGCGCCCTGTGTGATGTAGGGTAAACACGCGACTTGGCATCCAGTCAGGCTTTTTACAAGGCACTCTCTCATTCTCATTGTTGGAGGATCCGACTATGTCCAGTGATGAGATTATTGTTCTATTGGTAGTATTTTACCTAAGTATTGCCAAGATTTAACTCGGCAGAGTGTTTCACTGTGAGGATGATCAGATCCCCTTAAATTCTTGGACGACTAGCATACTCGTCGTACCGAACAACAAGAGTATGATCAATCAAGAGCACGACAAAAGTAAGCGTCAGAGCTGGTTGACTTGTACCAAAAACTAACTAAGTGATTTGCAAATGGCAGGATGTGTAACGAATTCACTACAAGCCACTACCTAGCATAAACACCGCTTCTGCGGACGATAGACTTGCTCCAAACCCAAACTGGGATCGCCAGGATGTATCCAAGCCAAAGGAGAGCAGCCATGATGGCGAATTGCTTCAATGGGCCCATAGCATTCAACCAAGTGAGCGCTGAGTAGGATACACCAAAGGCCAAGCAATTCTTCATGACGTTTACAAGAACACCGATATCTCCTGCTCGCGAAGGCATAGTGTTGACAGAATAAGTAAGCAGAACGTTTGCCGATCCTGTCAAACCAAATGCAAGGAGGCCCCATCCGACACAGACAACGATCCAGTGACTAGGGGTTTGAAGCCCATGACCGAGAATAATGCAACCAGTCGGGCTGGCGAGTGCTCCAATAAGCATCATCGGCAGTCTACTCCTGGGATTAGGCTCCTTGGTGCATCCTTTTGTCGAGCGGATGAAGAGAAGGTCTGCCAAGTAACCACCAAAAGGAAGGCCGATGAGAAGACCGAGAAGAGAAGAGACATTAAGTAATCCAATAGAACGCGAATTCCACAGTAGGGGAGGAGAAACATAGGTGATGGCGATGATGATGGAAATAATGACAGTCCAGCCAATGGTTAGGCCAAAGATGTAGACTGTGACGAGAACTTGAGGCGCCATGAGGAGCTGCAGTGGCCGGACCAGTGACAAGCCCATACTCTTCCACTTCATGGGCATGTACTCGCCGCTGAACGACCTCGACATCCACTCCTTTCTGAAGCTGTCGAAAGACATCTCCCCAGTTGTTGTTTCGGCCGGTGACGAGATGCAGATATCCTCGACCGAAGTGCTCGTAGGTTTCGGTTCTGCGATTGTCGAGCTACCAGGCCTAGTTTGAGCAGCGTCCAGCTCCTCGATATCGTGGGTCGTCTCAGGAAGCATCAGGATAGAACCAAAAAGGTTCAGTCCGGTCGCGATTGAGAGGATCCTGAGATACCATCTCCAGCTACCCAAGCTGACCCCAACCGCTCCAGCGACAAGAGGACCAATTGCGGAGCCAGCAGCGAGGAAGCCGACATAGACAACCATGGCTCTTCCGAGCTGATGAGTGGGAAACGTCTCAGCTACGATGATAGGACCAAGAGCCTCGACGAGACCACCAGCCAATCCACCAACGATGCGTGAGTTTCGAAGGGAGAAATAGTCGGTGGCCTCACTGGACCAGATGTTGCAGGCGATGAAGATAACGAGCGAACCGAGGACCGTGTAGCGTTTTCCAATGAGCAATGATAACGGGAGAGCGAAGAGATTCTGAAACGGTTAGCGAATCAATGACTGGACCACTGAAGAGAGCATATGTAACGCACAGAAAGCCCAAGAGCCAGCAAAGCATACGTTGGCAAGTTGGACGCTTGATTTTGCGAGCAGTGCAGCTCCTGAATGATCAAGCCAAAGACGGGGGAAAGCCCAGAGGCCCAGGCATTTCCGAGGAGATTGTAGAAGCTGACGTTGAGCAGAACGCATATGCGCCACCAGAGCGGCCATTGCTATAAGTCAAGTGCCATTAGCATTCGCGGCCTGAATAGAACCTGCGACTGGAGATGCTCTTACGAAAGGAGAGATAGACATTGTCGAGTATGCGGCCCTCGTAGCAGTTGATGACTGACAGTGGTATCAATGGGCTGTTGATGAGACTGATATCAGAAAAGGAGTTGCTCACAGGGTTCGAGCCTCAATCCTTTATGCCTTCGCTTATCACTGGCCAGTGCCCGGGGCTGGTCTAGACCAAGCCTCATGCCAGGATGCTTCCGGCTGCGGGATGCCCTCTCCCGTCTTTGCCCCGACCCCGGAAAAGATTCAGTTCTTACCCCAGAGTTTACCCCGCACAACTCATCGCGTTACGCACTGAGTGACGCGGTTTACATGGCCCGGGAAAGCCTCAAATCCTTGTAAGATAGATAGCGGCCCAGCATTTTCCAGAGAGACTTGATCTCGCTTGACCTCAAGCCAGCGGGACCTGGCCCCAGTTCCCCATTCAGCCGTTATCTCAGCCGTGGATAGTTTGGGACACAGTCTTTAGCGTATTGCTACAGCGGACGACAGAGGCGACGTAGCAGCCAGTGCTGTTCGTGATGTGACTTGGAAGGAGTGATTATTAGGTACCTATGCCAATCAAGGTCTCCAGCTTACACAATTGATGATTAACTCCGTGATTATGGGACGTGAAATTAGAGGATAACTAGACAAAATGCAAGTTTGATGACAACGCTAAGTGATATGACTACGCGTGCATGATGACTGTTTGCGTCTCAACAAATTCCTTCAAACCCCATTCCGCGCCAAATCTTCCAAATCCGCTCAGCTTAGTTCCTCCGTGAGGCAAGGTCGCTTCATCGTGAACCGTAGATGAATTGATATGCACCGCTCCAACCTGAAGACGACGCGCCATTTCCAATGCTGCATACTGATTCCGTGTCCATATCGCAGCAGACAGCCCATAATCGCTATCGTTGACAATATTCACCGCCTCATCCGCGTTGGAAACAGTGACGATACCAAGACAGGGTCCGAAAGTCTCTGTCCGGAAGAAATTCATAGAGCTGTTGATATCATCGAGGACTGTGATCGGTATTTGGTTTGAGTCAGTCTGGCGCTCCGTGGAAGACTTGACAGAAGCTCCCTTGGCTTCAGCATCGGAGACTAAAGCTTGTACTCTTGGCTGGCTCTTAGGCCCAACAAGCCGATACGCTGAGCCGTTCTTGCTTTGCAAACGTTGTGTAAGCTCTGCACGAAACTCATCGACAATATCCTTTTCCACTAGGACGAGATCTGTAGACATGCATATCTGTCCGCCCTTTATGTACAAAGTGATTAGTGATTGACCAGAAGTAGTACAGAGTAAGCTCACGTTTAGTGTTGCCCCAGCAAGAGCTGCTTCTGCTGCACGGCCAATGTCTGCATCCTTCAAGACGATGCAGCAGTTCTTCCCACCAAGCTCCAGCAATACCGGCTTCAGAGCCAGTCCGGCTTGCTGAGCAATACTACGCCCAACTTGTGTTGAGCCAGTAAAGTTAACCTTTCTGACAGCGTGGTCTCGGATGAGACACCCAACTATCTCAGGGGCATCTTCTGGCCGATGGAGGATAAAATTGACGACCCCTGGAGGGAACCCAGCTTTTGTAAATAAGCCAGCGACGAAGTAGTGTGTCCTGGGACTAAGCTCAGACCCCTGCAGTTGGTCGAGATTAGCATGGCACTACCAGGCATCAGGGATAGAATCATTACCTTGAGAATAACGGTGTTTCCGGTTGCTAACGGGGCGATCACCGCTCGAAGGGCCAAGAAGAGAGGTGAGTTCCAGGGAGCAATGCCCAGAACAACTCCCAAAGGACGGGTAAATACCAAACCGTATGACCCTTCAGGTTGGGTGTGCGGGATGGTGCCACTCATGGTCCCCGCCGTCAGCAGATACGCAGTCTGTTCGATCAAATCGATGCTGGTGGTGATACCGATGGATGCCCACTCATCGTCGCAGTGGATCTCAGACTTCATAATATTTCGGACTTCATGCTGATGGTTCTTCAGCACCTACGATGCCACTTTATCAGTCATGGCGTTAGCAGTGATGAAAGTAGTTAAGTACCTGTGCTAAGCGCAAGAGAAGACTGCGCCTGTGGGTCGGAGAAGTTGTGGACCAAGTCACAAATGCTTTGCTACAACTCGACACAACATCCGCGCAGTCAGATACATCAGCGCCCTGGAAATACCCTCCTTCAAATGAGTAATGTCGCGAGGCATCATCGTCTCTGAAGACTGGAGCATCGTTGATAAGCAGTGGAATACGGTAACCCTGTGATCCATTGCGGAGCGCAGGCTGGTAAATGGTTGAATCCGCCATCGTTTCTTGAAGGTCTTCGGTCGAACTAACAAAATCAGGAACGCGATATCGGAAACTGAGTATCATTATGGCGAGATCTCGTATTACTTGTAGTAAGAATAACAGAAGCTTTCCAGGAGCATGCCAAGCCACAGTACTTGGTAGTTTCGGGCGCGGATACGCCAATCAGTATAGTCCGGAGTTAGGGGAAATGTCGGATGCCTAACCACTCTTGAAGCGATTGGCTAGATGCCGGACCACCAACTGTCAAAGGCATGCTAGAACCCGCAGTGAGGCGGTCAAGCTGGCCTTTTGAAACCAACGAGATAAGTTACGCGACGCGAGTATCAGCTAAATTCTGTATGCTGATTGAAGCTCTCAGCAAGCATCAGCAAATGACTACGGAAGACGCTAAAAGACAACACAAGGTTGGCGCGGGGCATTCCAGTTGAGCCGCGTGGTTGGCCATATGAACCCCAGGCTCATTTGCATCTTTGATCGATAGAGATAATGGAGTTTGGAGTGGAAAGTATGTCTTGAACTGATGCCAGAGGTTGGGCGACCTAAGGAACTCAATTTTCCACACGCAAAGATTGATGAGATATTTAGTCGGACCGAGGAACATGGTCTTACTCTACTATGAGAATTTGTTGTGATCTCGAGATGAATCGTATTCAAGTTAAAGAGTGTTTTTTTCTTCTACTTTCATGCCCATCCCCTCAATATATCTGAAAACAAGACTGTCCATGTTCTCAATCAGAGACATATGTCTCAACATCAACTCCAGCCACCCTGTAAAAGCCCAAAGCCCTGAGCATCGGCTTGTCATCGAATCTATAGAGATAAACCTTGCTCTCAGCATCTGCATGGTGCTGATACTTGTGCCATGTTGGAATGCAAAACGTATCGCCCTGCTTCCATTCAAGGACCTTGTCTCCGACTTGAGTGGAACCGGAACCCTCAATGACATGGTACACAGCGGAGCTTGTCTCTTGGATCTCGGGCGACTTGCCTCCCGGGTTAAGCCTCTCAGCTGAAGCACCAATGATGCGGCCAACTGTGTAGCCATGTTAGCTGAAGCTCAAGGGTTGTCAATGTCAGCACTTACTTTCGGCCCCACTAGGCTTCAGATATGGCTCCGAGACCCATTCTTCAGGACTGGCATCTAGCTTGGGCTGCATCTTGCTCCATGGGTAGACAATATCGGACTCTTCAAAGTCTTCGGCCGGGTATCGTGCAGCTGTATGATGTTCGACAAAATGGACAGGGAAGTGGATGAAGCTTGGGAGGTCAAGGCCATCGAGCCAGATGACCGGCTGATCATCTCCACCTTCCTCATCAGCGCCCTTCTTTCCGTGGTCATGCCAGTTCCAAGTGGGCGTGACAATGACGTCGCGAGGCTTCATGGGAACCCTTTTGCCGTGGACTGCTGTGAAGCCGCCAGTGCCTTCGATGATGAACCTGCATGCGAAGGCGGTGTGTCTGTGCGCAGGTGCTGTTTCTTTGGGCTGCACCAGCTGAAGTCCAGCATACAGGGTATCGGTGGTATATGGTGCGGCTAAGCCAAAAGATGTTAGTACTGACTCGGCCGGTAGGGATACGAGATGCCGGACTCACCTCTTGCGGGGTTTCCAAGCATCAGCACACGGCGCTCAGCTTGCTTCTCAGTGATAAGCTGTCCAGCCTTGAGAAGATATGGTTTTATTTTATCGTAAGACCAGACGTAGGGAATGGTCTGAGGATTGGGTGCTGGAGGGTTCAGGCGTTGCATCTGGGCCCAGAGAGGAGCTGTGTTGGTTGCCTTTAGGGCCTCGACAAGGTCTTCAGCCGTGTTCAGTGACTTGGCTGAAGTGACGTCGCCAAGAGGCTGGCCACCGTTGGGTGCTGTGATATTTGCAGAAGGCATTTTGATCAAGCTGGATGTCTTGAATGTTTCTGTCGGTGAGCGAAGTTAAGCTGATGGTAAGTTGGTGGCGATTGCGTTCTCATTCAAAGGCTCTGAATTTGATCCCTTGACAACTTTACCTATTGTATCGTAAATATACTTCAGCACGACTAATTTGATTATCAATCAACAATTGTCAAGGGAAAAGCTTTATTGCTGGTAAATCGGCAGATGCAGCATTGGTATTAACTTCGGGGCACTATCGGGAATGGATCCCGCAAGACCCGGCCGTCATAGTACCGCACGCAGCACAAAACTACATGATTCGTCTGTGCATTGCTGACAATTTATTTACAAACAAATCATTGAGAAGCAGTTTCGAGAGTCCGAAACATATATGTGACAAGTGCAACAATGGCAAAGAACAAGATTACTCAGCCGGTACGTGTTGACTTTGGTCCCTAATGAAACGACTCATTGTCTTACTCTAGCAGGCCTCGGCATACCCTTCACGATCCACGAGTCTCCTGGAGAGACTCCATCACACAGCTGAGCAAGCTAATGGAAACGGCCATCTTCCTGGCTCTCAAGTCAAGCTGCAAATCTTGGTTGTCGGTGCTGGACTTGGTGGTCTAGCCACAGCTGTTGCGCTCGCTCGCCAAGGCCACGAGGTTACAGTCTTGGAGCAGGCAGCAGTCTTGGGCGAGGTACGTCTCTAAAAGTAAAGAATGCCTTGCTTTAGATTGACGTGTATACTCTCAGGTTGGTGCAGGCATTCAGATTCCTTCGAATTCGTGCAGATTGCTTTTGAAATGGGGCCTCGGTCCATATCTTGAACAATATGCAGTAAAGCCAGACAGTATGACATTTCGAAGATGGGAGAACGGCGACCCGATCGCCTATACAAGGCTCTCACCAGACTTTGAAACCAGATACGGAGCACCTTATTTCGTCATCCATCGTGCAGATTTCCATCGTGCCCTCTGTCGCAGAGCAGAGGACCTTGGAGTAAAGATTGTGACTGACAGCAGGGTCACCGACTACAACGAGTCGATTCCATCGGCCACAACTTTTGATGGTCGTCAATACCGTGCCGATCTAGTCATTGCTGCAGACGGCGTCAAGTCCCAGGCTCGATCAGTTGTTCTCGGTGGTCCAGACCTACCACCTCAAAAGACTGGCTTTGCTGCTTATCGCGCGACAGTAAGCACAGAGGAGATGAAGCGGGATGAGGACACAGCCTGGTTGCTCGAGAAGCCTGGGATCAATATCTGGTACGTGGGGAATGTCTTTCGTATTGCAGCTAATGTTGACCATGTAAGGATTGGGGAAGACCGCCACGTCATGACGTACTCTATCGCCGGAGGCAACTCTTTCAACATGGTTTTGTCTCACGTAGACCACTCATCACCGAGTACGTGGAATGCCGAGAATGCAATCCGCGATATGCAAGACTCGTTCAAGGACTGGGATCCAAAGTAAGTCGTGTCCTCTCTGAGACTACCAGCACGTACTGAGCATCTTTAGGTTGTTCAAGGTGATTAAGATGATCAAGAGTACCATCAAATGGCCCCTAATGAGCGGCAGTCGTCTCCAAACTTGGATTTCCAGGAGCCAGAAGCTTCTTATCCTCGGAGACGCTGCCCACGCCATGGTGCCATACATGTCTCAAGGTGCCGCCATGGCTGTAGAAGACGGCGCTGCACTAGCCACAGCGATCTCCAAGATCAATTGCAAAGACCAACTCACAACTGCTCTGCATGTATTTGAGAAGGAAAGGATGAGTCGAAGCTACGGTATGCAGTCTGCAAGCTTGGTGAATGGGAAGCTATGGCACTTTCCAGATGGCCCTCTTCAGCAGGCTAGGGACCTTGGAATGAGGGCTGAGGTGGAAGGGCGGCCATTTGTTGAGAGCACAAATCAGTGGAGCGATCCGGTAACTCAGATTTGGGCCTATGGGTATGATGCTGAGGATGCTATTGACGAGCTGTGGCAGAGCGAGGGTCTATAACCGAGAGCTTAATGCGATAGTTGACCTGTAACATGGCTCTAGAGTGGCGGCCTGCTAGTGATCTTTCAATTTGTCTGTAGCAGTGCGATGAGATATGAAGTCCCTTGAGCCGTCACACCCTATAATGTGTCATCCTGGTACCAACTCCACGGGGACTTGACCCGAGGAGGGGGTTCCCCGCGGTTTGAGCATATAACCCGGGTTCTGAGGGCTTTGCTATACAATAGGACTGTCTCCATGACGCATTGTCCATGAGCAGTACCTCACAAAGGTGTTTTGAGTAACTTCGATTTGGTAGAGAGAAAGAAATTAGTCGCCTTTGCAAAATACGATCTTGGAAGAAACTATCATTCTGGGTGAGGCAATCAATCTGCTTCGGCCTCAGTTGGAAAAACTACCCCAAAAAGCGATGTCCACGTCGAAATAGGCTTAGAAGAGATATGTCATTCTCTAGATCCAGATGTGCAATCCAAACAACAGACTCTTCAGCTCGACAGAAGGCTCTCCAATTTGGGAATGCAGGCCTCTTCCGCACAGGCATCAACGCCCCAACATGATTTGTTTTCATGCTTCACCTTTGTGTGGCAACTGAAGTCTCTTTTAAACTTTGAAGCTTGCGAGATTTATCGCGAGAAGAATATTTATCTTCCCCAGTAACTTGGTGCTTGGCCATTTAAGTTTATGAACTGACATAAACTTTCAGTCACAGGCCTCAACTGCAAATGGCATAAGCAGCCTGCAACTTAAACGTTCTATTACAATTACTACGGCAAAAATACCGATCATAGCAAACCTAGATTTCAACTCTAATATTTACCTGACGGGGTATAAAATGCTGCCCCTAATACCTCCCTCAATGTGATCTGACTCAGCATCACAACAGTCCAGGATCTTGCAAAGACAACAAACAAGTACGTGGAATACGTCCAGCTACAAATAACAGCTCCGATTCCATTCAAAGTCAACATGAGGCCTGTTCACTCAATTTTCTTATTCCTTTCGACTTCTCTAGCGGCAGATGTCATGCTCGTCTGGCGTCTCGAGCAAGACACCAAGGCATCTTCATTGAAAGCATACGACACTAACGGCACTGTCATCGCGGAGACATGTGGCAGTATCATCAATGCGGAACAGCCCATTGACTTCTCAGACATCTCCGAAAGCAACGGCAGTGGTAGCTTCACCATCGGTGATGCCTCGTACATGATTCATAGCAACCCTGACAAGTCTGGCGGGCCTGTATGCTCTCGCGCCTTCAACCCGCAGTACACTCTCGTGCAGTGCTCCGGTGTTAGCTGGGATGCTACTGGTGCCAGCAGTGACAAGCCAAAAGACTGCTTTGCCGATAGTTCCACAGACAGCAAACTGCAGTTCGTTCAGCACCGGGTTTTGAGCCACAAAAACGAGCTGCACAGTCGAGGATGGTGGGACGACTTTAAAAACAACGCTCGGGAAGACTTTTCGAGCACGACAGTAAAGCTTGTTGGCGATGGTAAGTATCCGACAATAATCCTCCTGACATAGCGGTCGCTAATGCATATGGACAGGTAACCCTCGCCAGCATTATTTACACACCCAGATATCGGTATGGAACCATCACCTTTGTCTTGCTGTGCAGTATTTTTCGCTTACAAACAACAGGAATCTATCGACTGCAGAAACAGCCAGGGCTGCACCGTCGGAAAGACAGACTCGCAGTCCATCACCATCGGGGCCAGTTTCAGTGCTGGCCGAGACCAATACTGGATATCAGGGGGCTTCAGCGTCAGCAAAGCCTGGTCGACAGGAAACTCTTACAGCTGCAACGGCGGCAAGAACGAAACTGTGTGCATTTGGTACAACACCGCCCACACAACCTGTGAGTCACCCCGACACGGAGCGCCATACTTGAGATAAAACTGACATATATCAGACACGGTGGAACAGGATGCGGTCGCGCCAGGCGAGTATAAGCACAAGAAGACCATATATGACATTTCATCTCCCAACAAGAACAACAGGGGTGGCAATTACTACTGTGTTGTCGGGGATGAATGTCAAGCCAAGGGTGACAGTTGGTGGGATCGGGAGGGCCGCAAGGGCGTTGCTTGAATGAAAGATTGGAACAGGCGCTGTAGCCCGTCAGATTCCCATGTGATTTCCCAGCCGTGCGTCACCCCGACTTCAGGGTCTTGAAAGTTTGGAGAAATGCCTATTTGTGCGATTTTCAGTTGGTCCCCGCAGATGCATAGGAATAGAGCATGTAGACCTATCAATTCTTTATTTATTTGGGTTTGACGCTACCATATGGAAGTCTTGCATGAATGGAGTTGAGTAAACTTTTTGCGGCATTCTTCTTACGATTCGATGCCACCATAGATCCCAGCACGCGACCTGAAGATATGAGGATATTCGACCCTTTCAGTGCTGGTCCAGCTGGGCGAAAGTTGCTGATTCGACTCAAAGAGAGACAATTTCTATAGCTTCCAAACAGAGGTTCCTGGGCCATACGATCAAACATGAAGCGTGGCGTATGCACATACATTCTGCTTCAAGTCCACGGCGCCATTGATCCAGATGTCTATGCGGTTTTTGGGTTCCAACTTGTGGCGATGAGCCTATGTCTGGTTCACACACAAACTCAGTAACCGCTCCGTCAACCTCCGAGGGCATCGTGCCGTGAACCACGCAAAACCCAAGTTCAGCATCAAAACGACCTGGCATGTCGATGCCCGTAGAGAGCCCTGGGAGAGACTGCTTGAACCGGAACTTCTCAGCGAGGTCGAGGTCGCCCTTCCTGGACTTGATCATGGCTGTGTCTTTGGAATGGTAGAGTTTGAAGTCCCCGATGCCTTCAGCTTTTGCATGAGGGACTGTTGGACTCCTTCTTGGTTGCCATTTTCGAGCTGGTGACTGGTAATTATTTTAGGATATGATTATTTAGGGTAAAATTTGATTACCGATTTAATGCAGAGGCATGGCGACAACACCTTTTATCGACTTTACACAATATTTGTGTTAGAATGGATCAACACATTCTGATCCTTGCGATTCTTGGTGGGTCCAGCGGCTCCATAGCGTTCAGCGGGACCCGGCACTAGAGTACCTCTGGTGTGCCGTGTGCCGCTGACTAATCCCCCTCCGCCCGTAGATGAGAGGCTCTTCCGAAAGCGAGGATAGCTATGGGTTTATACTAACACGATGGCAGTTAGCATTCGACTTGCTGAGGCTCAAACGACCCGCTTGTCTCCATTATATTTTACTTTGCTGTTATCGTTCTCTTATTCTGGTTATCTGCTGCTCTGTTAGCTTTCAACGTGGGGCCTCGGGTTTGCCGAGGCGACAGACAAGATGACCATTGGCACACGGTCAATATCTGGATAAATTAGCTACCGAGGGTCTCGGGAAGTGACCATGGTAGATATGAATGGAGGTTGTTTGAAAATCAGATGCCGAAATGCCTTGAACTATAATGCTAGCCTAGTGGGTTAATAAAATCCTATATAAGGTCAATATGCTGGGAGTCCTCGAAGAATCATTACCCTAAAATAGTCCGCTTTTACAAGATTCAAGCTACACCAACAACCCCTCTTGATCAACCCTTAACAACCTTTCACAATGGCCGCCATTCGAGACGTCGATTTCACCACTTATGATGGCCTGAAACTAAAAGGCACCCTTTACAGTGTTGGGGCCAAGAAGCCTCTCATTATCATGACCCATGGAGTAAGTCGATAGGTCCGTCGCTGCGATACAGACCCTAACTTGAACTTGTAGTTCTCTGGTCACCGAGATCATTTCCTGCCCGAACTCGCTGCCAAGTTCAACGAGGCTGGCTATGGAGCATTGGTTTACGACAACCGATGCTGGGGCGACAGCGAAGGCCTTCCCCGCGCCGAAGCCGATCCCGTGAAGCAGTCACGAGACTACCTCGACGCGTTCAACTTCGCTACAACCCTTCCAGAGGTCGACCCCACCAAGATCGTGTACTGGGGATCCAGCTTATCGGGAGGCAACGCCATTGTCGCCGCTTCCATGAACAAGAGCCTGGCAGGCATCATATCGCAAGTCCCATTCGTATCCGGCGGCTCCATGGCCCGCATCACCGGAGCTCCGAAATCTCTTCTGGTTGCTCAGCGCCAAGCCGGGTCAGACATCAAGATACCCATCTATCCCAACTCTGTCCAGGAGGTCCAAGACGGGACCACCAAGGCCATTCTGAAAGATGCCGGGGCCGTCGAGTTCGTGTCGGAAATGGCCCGACGAGGCTTCAACTACGACTCAACGGCGACTCTGCAGAGTTTGACCAACACAATCATGCACGAGCCAACGGGAGTTATCCAGCACATCTCTCCAACACCGCTGCTCATGGTCGTGGCGGATGACGACGTGTGCACTTATACGCATTTGCAGATGGAGGCCTTTGAGAAGGCATTGCATCCCAAGACGCTCAAGGTCATCAAGGGAACTGGCCATTTTGACCTATACTATGGCAAGAGGTTTCAGGAAGTTGTCGATGTGCAGCTTGAGTTTCTGAAGAGCATCCTTTAGCGGTATAAGGGCTAGCTAAGGTTTAATATAGAGTAAATATAGATATCGGCGTCTTTTACCCATACCCATCTTGCGCATGAGACAAGGCGTAGTTGACCCGACACCGAGACAGTCCGCCGTGTCCGAGCCGATAGTTTTGCTAACCAACATTTTAAGTTTTCGGATCGTGGGGACCCCGTAACTCAGCCATCGGAGATTGCGGGGCTTCCATTGTCCGAGGTATATCCTAAAGCAGTGACTAACCTGTTTCCGAATGGCCTTCCCCGCAATCCTACATCATACAATCCCTTGCGCATCCTTCTCAACCTTTCAATACAACACTCATCAAAATCCTTGGTTCCACAAACTAGCACTCATCAATCTCTGATCAAACCGTGTCGCCGAGAATGTCTCCAGCGTCGAAGCCTGCAACGCGGTCCAAGGCCATCCACAGGCGCTCGTTGCAGGCGTGTCTGACGTGTCGGTCAAGAAAAGTCCGATGCGACGTGTCGCTCCACGGCCAGCCATGCACCAACTGTTCTCTGGACGACAAGGAGTGCCAACTCGCCCAAGCGCCAGCTTCTTGGTGAGTTTTTTTTTTTTGAAACGCTTTCGCTGTTTCTGTATAATTCGATTGACACCTGTAGCAGGACTCGGAAGGCTTCCGAAAGACAAGCATTAAGGAATGCAATAAATGCGTCCGAAACCCGAAGCATTGAATCCGCGTCAACCGCGACTGAGCATATGAACCTGGATAACCAGATATCGCTACCGCAGCTCACCAACTCAAATTGCCCGTTGCAGCCGGTGAGCGCTGGAGTACCATGGCAAAATTGGCAGATTGATCCTTTAGACTTTGCCACTATCCCGGACCCTGCGGCTTATGATAGCTGGAGTGCGTCAATGCCCGCCCATAGACATTCTCCAGCGGATCTTGTCGGTGAGTAGCTTTGTGGGCTTGCCCGCCTTATCTAATCTGACAACAAACAGGGAATATCTTCCGCCAGAACGCAGGGTCACAGAATGCAGGATCACCGAGTGACGCAGGTAGCACAAAGGAAGGGGTCGTTCTGTACTCCTACTTCCAGTTTCTAACCGTCGGGAACCTTCATGCAATTCCTTACCAAGATGTCACTTACCTGGAAGCCCAGGGGTGCCTGCATATCCCGAATCCTCTGATCTTGGATATCTTTATGAAGGCGTACTTCACATACGGGCATGTATTTATCCCTCTCATCGATGAGGGAGACTTTTGGGAAATGTTCTCTCCAGCCGCGAGCAGCGCACCGAGGACCACGATGTCGCTTCTCGTCCTTCGGGCTATGCTATTTGCTAGCAGTACTGTATGTTGCTTCCGAGGCTTCCCGGCCAGTTTCGGTGAAGCTGCCTGCTAATGATCACGCATAGTATGTTCCTCTTCCCGTCCTGCGCCAACTTGGATATCATGACATATGCTCCGCGAGGGCTGATCTATATCGAAAAGCAAAGGTAAGTCCAAGCCTTCATATGACGCTCCAAGGCTGACAGTGCAAAGCTTCTGTTTGATATGGAGGCTGAGACAGCTCATCTATCACTTGCTCAAGCCGCATTGATGCTCATGAATTGGGTCCCTGAATCGCCCACGACAACTTCATCTGTGCCATACCGAACATGGCTAAGCCTGGCAATCCATCACGCCAAGCTCATCAAAGCCCATCGCCACGCAGGAATATGCGATGCCGGAACAACAGAAAACGAACCTCGATCAAGAACACTTCGAAGACTCTGGTGGTGCTGCATCATCTGCGACAGACTATCATCTCTTGCTTGCCGCTTCCGTCTTCAGATCACGCCTGACATGCTTGACATGGAGACCTGTGTGCCGTTGGGTTTCGACGATCTGCAGAGCGAGATATATCGATCGAGTGTCTTCTCGCCAGCGACCAAGCGCCAACTAATAGCCTTGTTTTCTAAAAACTTGAGTCTGTTGATGTTGTTAACAGAGCTTATCCCAGTCGCGTACCCCTTTGAGACGCGGCTGGAGTCCAGTCCAGACTTCTCGGTGCAGGAAGAAGGGAATATCAGAAAGACTTGTGAGCTTCTTGACGAGTGGTATGATGCAGCCAAAGCAGAGTTTCCTCCCTTCCGTCGACCAACCGAGGAGAGTGACTCAGCCAACTCTGTTGCAGTCCATACAAATCTCATGTATATTTACTACTAGTACGTTCTGAAACCCCTGGGCTCTATTGAATACAGACTGATCTCATCTAGCACGTCTTGCATTGCTCTCTGTAACCGCAGAGTCTTTACGCAGATTTCTGGATCGGGGAGCCCCGACTTTCATCGTGAGGAGTTCCAAGACGGCAGCAGGAGTAACGAGATTCGTGGAGATATTGAAGACTCTGTTCTGGGTCTGTCTAAATGCATAGCCTCATTGGCAAGATCTCACTTGACAAAGTATCTTCCCATCACAGTGTAAGTCCGCGGTTCAACTCTCTTTCCCGATCGTCCATGTGCGTGTATACTGACTAGACCGCGTCCAAGATCCGTCTGCGTTGCAATCCCCCTTGCATTGCACCGCATTAACACAAGCCTGTCCTGTGAAGACGACGTAGTCCCAAGCCATCTCGAAGGATGGCCGCTTTTCGATCTTGACCCTACGCACAAACACCTCCAAGTCATGGTAGACGCATCCGACACCTTCTCGGCTCAATACTATGGCTCACATTGGGTCAAGGAAGCAGCAGAGCACGTCTCCAAGCTAGCCAAGTCATTCAACAAGCTTTCATTGCAGTCGGGTGAGGAGGCTATCAAGGATTGGGTCGATATTCTTGTGAGACATCCAGGGGCATATCTGGGTCTTGTATGGACCATAGACATGTCGGTTAATCGGAGGAAGCTACCTGAAAGTCAAGACTTTCCTTTGTGTCTCCGCGAGGATGTAGAGAGGCTGAATGCAGCCCCTCGGAAAACAGAACATGACCGCTTGGACTCCCAGTCTTTGGATGGCCAGAAGGATATTCAGCTTACGGAGTCACTGGATTATCTTTTAGGTATTCAAGAACCCATGGTAGATGTCTTATAGGATATTACCATATAGTAATTTTAGGCACTAATTTTTAACTCTCCAATCTTATCCATATCTCAGTGACCTGGTCTCTAGCCGTCAATCATTCCCCTTTCTACTACTCGGCCTTCATGGCAAAAGGGCACCCAGGACCACTCCACTTAGTTCTGATATACTGGCAATACGCTCGATCACTCCCCCTAATATCGTCTTTCCTTGCCTTGGCCTTCTCCACATCCAACGTCTCAATCTTTTTCCAAAAAGACTCCCGCGGGTCTGGTAAGAATGTTTCGGCAAAGCTCATTGCCGTCCCAACCAGAAAAACAATCACCCACTGAAAGACAGGGTTAACGGGTTCGATCCGCATTGCGTTGAGAGTGGTGGGTAGTGTGAGAGCTTTCACTATGGATAATCCTAGCCATCGAAGGCCATAAGGGAAGTACCGGAAAGCAAACTGATTCATGATTGCCAAGCCGATGTATTGCATTCTCACATCGAACTCGCGTTTCTCATTCTCGTAGTCTTCGCAAAACTGGATACAGCCCTCGAAGTCTTCAGGGTATCCTTGAACAGGCTTCCCATCCTCTCTGTTGAAGAGCGGCGTCATATCCCGCCAAAAGTGGTGAGCTGCAATCTTCTCTTTCTCCGTGAAACCCGACAGTCCCAGCCGAAGTCGAAGGCGGTGCATAAGTATAACACTGAAAGTCGTGACGTACACATAGTCTTCGTTATACGAGAAGTTGCCGGGGTAGCGACGAGCCAGAGACGCATGGAGGTTGTTGATATGCTGCACTGCGTCTCGGCATCGTTTGTCGCTTGGTCCATAATGCCACCACGTCATGTTGTAGTTCTCGGTATCCTCGACGCGCTGAGCTCCGCGGTTGACGACCTTGCCACCGTCTGAGCGCCAGACAGTTTCGCAGCCGTGGGTGGTGATGATGAAATTGGGAAACGTAAGGGCGTAGATCAGGTTGTTCATGAAATCATTTGACCGGTAGCACGACATGAGTCGCCACATGAGTTCATAGTCTGTTTCTGGATCGAGGCTATTGATGGTCTCATTGATCCAGTGATAGCCTCCAGGGGATATTTCTTTAGCCATGATTGACGAGAAGATAGGGCAAGACAATTTTGGTTGTAATTGATGTTGTGAATATGATATTCGACCAGAGCCTTATAATCTAACCATTATAACTATTAACGCTCATACCGACCCTGTAGTATCCGTAAATTGCTGCGATTTCGTACCGATAGTTCCCCGTGGGGAAACACGAGGCAGGGCGAACATGAACCGCGAATGCCGCTGACTAAGCGGTTGTTGTATGACTCTTCAACCGCCGAGTTCCATTAAGTACCGACCAACTGCCGAGTCTCAGATCCGGTACTGCTGCTAATACTTGTGGGTACGATTTCATGATCCCTTTAACTGAGACGCGACAGCGGAGTCACTGGCATTCAACTACCGTCACCGTTTCACCGTTGTCATAGCGTCAAAGAGGCTCATTTTATAACGCGCAATGCGTTTTATTGCTTGACATCATGGGCTTTTGTGGCACCAACATATTGGCATTACCATTGTGTCTGTTCAAACCATCGCTGAGAATCGCTAGCAAAGAAATGACCCAGCTCAAGCTCATCCCCAAAACCAAGCGTTGATGTCTCCCATGTCGGCATAGTCGACAGCAAATCGGACTCCATGTCAAAATTAATAGGGCCTCCTTCCGCCGAGAGGTATGATCCCAAAGATTCACTGTTGAGGTCGACTTCTTTCGTGGTGCTCGAATCTAAAAAAGGTGTCAATTAATACGAATGTTAACGACAAGTTGATGAGGAAGACTAACCCCAGGCGCTCACAATCCGGAGAAGTTGCTGTACGAATTTGACGCAGCGCAAGACAAGCGTGTTGTGATCGCTGAGCTTCAAAAGAGCCTCGCAGGTCTTGCCGAGATATCGTTTCGCACTCTCAAGGCGGCCAGCGTTTCCAGCTTCCGCATCGAGAGATATCAACAAGCTACCGAAGATAGCCAACGCTGCACTAAAGGCTGCTTTATGAGTCAGATCACCATAACAAATACTCTGTATTGGTGACTTACCATAGTAGAGGGTGAACCACCATGCTCCAATCAAATGGCGCCCATGATCAGGCCGTGTCAATAAGGTGTAAATAATATCTATAATATTCTCCGCAACTTGGACAAAGACTCTGTCAAAGTTGGCATGCATGCTGTTGATGGATCCAGCGTTGCGATATGGCGTTTTGGACTCTCTAAGCAGAGTACCCAGAGACCGAATGAAGATTGGGCGATGTAGGAGGAGTTGAACGTTGAGGTATCTGAGCGTGAGAATGATTCTGAACTTTTCGCGTAATGGATTATGGACATCTTCATTGGTATCCTGGGGCATGTTGTCGACAGACCGCAAACCCAGATGCTGGGGCAAGCTGTTTTGCCAGTCTGAGAGCTCCTGACCGAACTGGATCATGGATGTCATTGTGGCTGTATCTGATGCCTGGTCTTCACATCCAAGGTTGCTACCATAAAGGGAGCCAATGATTCGCCCCATGATCCTATAGAGAGTTCTAGACAAGTCAGGTTAGTGGAGTGCCCTCAAGTCACAATGGCCACTCACATAGAGGCATTGTAGAATGCAGTGCTCATCTTATGCACTTCATCAGAAGCGGACATCGGCACTGGTAATGGCTTTGGAAGATCCAAGCGAATATACTCTTCTGGTATAGCACATGGGCGGCCAAATGTGAGGCTGAGGCTTCTAAACAGCTTCGTCAGCTTGGACATTACACTGAGTTGCAAGCTATCCAATAGCGTAGTCTTAGTACTGATGGGGAAAGGCCAACCTATCAAGCAAAATACATCCGAACCAAGTGCGTTTCCTTATCTCTTGTTGGAGAGGAGTGAACTTGGAGGCAATGTCTCTAGAGTGAAGTCCAATAGACATGGCAGCTTTGACAGCGAGGCCGTGGATGGTCCATGTATGAACCGACTTGTGCGTCCCCTGGAGATACTGACTCGTGAGCAAGAGGTATTGGACTAAAGTGTTAGTCCCAAGTCACGACGTGCAGTTGAAGGAGGTCATGTACCTGTTTCAAGAGTAGTCCCCCTAAACATCTGCGTATGGCAAAGCTCCTGGGCCCTACGGTAGTAAACATCCGACTCCTCAAAAGTAGTCTCACTTCCCGAGTCCTCCCAGCAAGAAGTACAAGTTGCCATTGCGAGGATCATGTTCAGCAGGCCAAGCCAGGTACGGCGAACATTACCTCTGAACCCACTTGCTCGAAACCGCTCATAAGTTTCTAGGAACTCTTGCTCGTGGATGTACGGAAACAAAAGCCCTGTGTTGTCAAAGTATGCACGGGTGAGACGTTGCATCACCTCGTCTGGCGGTAGGAGATTGGCGCCCGCCTTTTGAGACTCGCTAGGGGCTGCCGGAAACGCGTTCAAGTTACTTACTAGACCACCTTCGTAGGCACTATACTCTGATGCTGGCGTCAATGAAGTCTGGTTGCAGTGCTGTGTCCTTTTTGTATCAACAGCTCGTAATATGTGCCGCATGAGCGCGATATTGGATGACGGACCTAGAAAATGGAGATGTTAGAGAAGGCCAACAAAACGGACAGACCGTGTTGGCATACCAAAGAAACCACAGTCTTGCTCATCTACGAAAGAGACAGCCATGCCATCGGTCATACTCTGGCCCGCTCCATTCTCTGGTATCTCATCGATGTTGACCACCACGTTTCCAGGTTGGTGATGAAGTGGAAGCGTGACATCTTGCTTTGAACTCCCTGAAGTTCTTAGTGTACCCTCAACCAAATTCAGTCTAGCATTATGCTGTTCGATATTTGTTTCCAGCAGCTTGACTTTGGCCTCCAGGGCAGCAAAGATACTGAAGACAGCTCCAAGTCAGACAAATCATTCATAGAGTCTAGGGTAGCAAGGGTATAGACGCCTTACTCTTTTGGGACTAAAAGATTCGCCGAGGTTTCTTGCTGTTCGTATGAACAATCGAATCCAAGTTTGTCGCACGTGTCACATCTTGGTCGTGCTCCGTTGCACTGAGGCTGTTAGTCGACTATCCAATGAAGTGTAGGATACAGGCTCTACCCGTGATTTGCGGATCCTGCACGCCGAACAAGCCAACGCGACTCGGCGTCTCTTTGGCGCGGGCTCTGACGCGTTTCCTTTTTGCTGCTGAGATGTTCCGCTTTTGGCCGACGCTGGTGGAGAGTCATCTCGGGGCGTCATGGTCATCACAGTAGTGAGTGGTACGATTGGGGGATGCAACGAGGACCCTGATCGGGGCAACATTGGGATGGGCCGATTTTTGTACCCAGGTTGATAACGATTGTCTCCGCATTTCCCCAGAATTATCGATGGTGGAAACTGGGGACCATGAGTCTTCCAAACTCTGTTCCATCTTTGGTTTGGGCTGTTTCCATCTAACCAATTGGAATGACATGCCTTCTATTGCTTGCGGGGTTCGAGGTTACGCCTTTGTTACACTGGCGCAAAAACAACTCCCTCAATTGGTTCAGTCATTTTCCTCTAGCATCCTAGCTCCACTTCCGGGGAACCATCGGGACGGACGGGACAGGAAGCCAAAGTATCAAAACAGGCGCAAGACATATACTTCCTGTAGTGACCTTCAGCTGTTAAAGAATTATAGTGATAAGGAATTGACCACATCAAAACTCACAATGAAGGTAGCTTGGCAACGTTTGATTCGATTCGTCTCAACTGATGGGCGTCTTTTACGTGGAGAGCCCATTCTCCCGACACCAGACTTTGATCTTGGAAACACGACTGAGGAGACGAAACTCAAGGCGCGTGTCATCGAGGGAGAAGACATTTACGACACAACTGGTGCCACTCGTGTTACGGATGAAGTGGTCACAGTCAAGTCCTTACTTGGACCCCTTGTTGCTAGCGACGTACCCATTCTCAGATGCGTTGGACTCAACTACGCTACCCATAGTGAGTAACCGTTATGCCAGAAATTATCTTCTCAAGAAATAGTAGTCACAAGAGTCACAAGAATGAGTCTATTGACAGTTTGACCCCCAGTTCGTGAAGCTGGACGCAAGACACCACCTTTTCCTTCCATCTTCTTCAAGCCTTCGACAACAATACATGACCACGGGGTCAACGTGGTGATCCCCAAAGTCGCCCAAGATGACCAAGCAGATTACGAGGGAGAACTGGTACGCCCCAATCGCTAGGAGTATAGCTAGATGCTAACAAACTCAGGTCCTAGTCATTGGGAAGGATGCCAAGAACGTCAAGGAGAGCGAGGCCCTTGACTACGTCGCTGCTTATACGGCAGGCAACGACATTTCCTCTCGAAAATGGCAGAGAGATCCAAATCTCGCTGGTGGAGTACCGCAATGGGGATTCTCCAAGGGCTTCGATACCTTTGCGCCTCTAGGCCCGGCCCTAGTTTCAAGCTCTGTGATAACACAACCCGAGTCGCTTCACCTGCAGACAATTGTAGACAAGGATGTCCGACAAGACGCAGGGCTTGACGATCTTGTATTTTCCATTCCCCGTTTAATTGCACACCTGTCTTCTGGAACTACACTACAGAAAGGGAGCGTTATTATGACCGGTACTCCAGGAGGTAAGCCATTCTACTGTGTGAGTTTATATGAGTATGAACTGACTCGTGAATGTCTAGGTGTCGGCGCTGGGCTACAGCCACCGAAATACCTTGTGCCTGGAACTCAGATGGAGGTCAAGATTACTCAGATTGGCACACTCAAGAACGGCGTCGATTTTGAGTAGATGGGGAACTCTAAGTAGAAAATAAATAAGCATAGAGTATTATGAAACGTAATAGATCTAAATGCATTTAAATCTCTTCCTCGCTTATAAGCTATAAGGCTTGATATTGTTACGGTCACTTGGTGAAGAGGTGAAGAATATGTATAGAGGAAGACAAAGTGCTATTCAGCCTCCAGGGTTGATATAAACTAGCTCTTAAGGGAGCGATACTTGAGAGAAAGAAAAACGGCAACATCAACAACAACACAGTAAACCAATCATATAAAGAGCGAAAAGTTCCGTCACTGCCCAGGATCCCAGGTACCCCATGGTAAGCACAGCGTCTTCACAACTATGCACAAGTACAGCCCAACTAGATAGAGGTAGCAGCAACGCGCTGAATGAGGAATTGGGGTGCAGGTCCAGAGGCATCAGACTGATAGGCCAGATGGGGAGCAGCAACAATCAAGGTGCCAGTGCAAACCAAGTCCCCAAGATTGCAGAAAACCAGAGTTCGCTCTCGTGGGTAGTTTGGAATGCGGCCAAGATTCTGTAGGTTCTTGGTGTAGCCGAACAGGACGGTACCGACGACCTTGTTGCGGACAGTAGTGCTGAGATCCTCGATACTGGCTGCAGCAAGGGCAGCACCTTGGCTGTAACCTCCAGCAACGATCTTAGCAGAAGGGCACTTTGAACTTGCGAGGTTGAACAGCCCGATCATCTCCCTGATGGCTGCCGAAGAGGTTCCTCGAGGAAGGGCGTTATCGCCAAGGGTCGCACGGTATGCTCCACCAACCTATGATTTAAACAGTCAGTAAGTGAAACTGAATATTAGCAGAGGGATCAACTCACTCCTTGGATCCAGACTCCATTACTACCGTAGTTGCTTTCAAGCACAGAGGCAACCCGGGGACCAAGCGTTCCCTATCAAGTTAGTAAACATGATCTAAGTCATTGAAGACAGACAAAACTCACCAAGTTTCCAAGTTCAGTGGAACCTCGAGCATAGATGAAAATGACAGGAGGGCAAGCAGACGAAGCGCCATTGGAAAGGTCATCGCGAGTGATGCTTCCAGATTGACGTTCCTCAAGCTGCTCAGCGCGAACTTGAAGCTCAGCGAAAGGGTTGGAAGCGGGAAGAGCGACGGACGCAGCAGCGAAGAGTGAGAGGATGGCGATGAACTTCATGATTGATATGAGTAAATGATTGGATTGAAGGGTTCTTGTGAGTTGCTGATGATTGTTGGAATGATTGAGAGGCTTGCGAGATGAAGAACCTCATTTCAAGGGGACAATCACGTCTATTTATCATAATTTCTTAAGCTGCTTCCTCTTTACTAAATTCTACTTCGTCTATACTCAATTCCATCTCATCTACCAAGAATTTCTTCATCTTGTCCGCTAGCATCTCAAGCCTTCTCCAAACCTCGGCTCCATTCCACAAGGAGGGGAAGCTCATACACACAAACATCTTACCTTCACTCATCATAAGACCAGGACCCCGCACTTCACAACACCATCATCAGACTCTTCAACGAATCACTTCATAAAGTATTGTCTCGGGAACTATTGCACTAGAGTATGATTTCTCGGAGCTTCGTGACTCTGCATCGTTTTAGGAAATTCTGACCACGTTTTGCCGGCCTAGCCTTTTTGGTGCCAATCTCACGATGCGGAACTCTACCGAATTAAGCTCACTAGTTCCCTTGGTTAGTGTTGTCAAATGGCGGGATATTTAAAAGGAGGGCGCTAATCCAAGGTGAGATCATCTTGCGAAAATGCGAAAACACCAAGATTATACCGAGGTCAGCTTAGTTGAGCAACAAGGGAAACGATCAGCAGATGGAGGTTAATAGCCAAGATATTACTATTAGCATTAATGGTTTAGCCGTCAACGACTCAGATTATCTATCATGTGTACTACTACTTTCAAGTCAAAACAAGTATCAGGGCGATGAAAGAAAGAAACAACCTCGGCACATTAGTTGAGCCTTTGCTTGGCAGGGAGCTTGTGCGTAATTGACCCAATAGCGAGAGCGTTGTACCTTTTAACAGTGCCTCATAAGTTTAAAGTAATTGCTGGCCGGAGGCTTGCCTAGGTACTTCACCACGACAGACAACCAGAATACCCACGTTATGTACTGCGAAATTCGGGGTATCTAGCATAATCTGAAATCAACATCACCGCAACCTGACAACTTCATAGTGTAATACTTACGACGGTCTCTCATTCCAGAACTCATCAAGATAACGTACTATTAAATCCTGTTATAATAGAGCGTGGCTTACCACGTTTCAGCCACGCCCTTATTATTCACGGTGTCTGAAGCACCCACCTCGTATATTAGCCGGACGTCTCGGCCCGAGCCCCTTCGTAGGCACCGTCAACATGTAAACATTCATCTTAAGACTCATTTGATTCTGCAATTGGTTCAAGTGTCACTTATACTGGCAGCACTACTATTAACATCTTGATCCTTCCACCTAGAGATGTCCCGTAAGTGTTTAAATTGAATATCCGGCGTGATAAGACTGAATAAGCAGGGTAATTAACAGAAGAATGAAGGAGTAGCAGACAGATATACAATACGACATTTTGCCTATCACGAGACTTTAATGAGACTCAGATCGGATCAAAATTAATCCCACAACTCAACACAGCGTTCTCGACGAACTCGAATCGCACCCATGAGATCGAACGACAGTCCAGCATCAATTATGCTACGGACCATGCTCTGGGACCATAAAGTGCACAGTAATAATAATCGCGGTATATAAATTAAGAGTAAAACCCCATTCAACGAGTAAGTTGAGTTCCATTTGACTGGATCCTTAATAACCCTATTTTAGTAGTATCCTCTAGCAAGCTCCTATGTTGATATCGCCCATTCTACACTGGCTACTTGTAATAATCTGCCCCATCTACACAAAACTCTATTTTACTGATCCACTGTTTTGTGAGTCTTCTACTTTATGTGCTCTATTTCATTGGTCAACTTGTCATTGGCAGCAATACAATCCATAGATAATTATTAATAGACAGAAACAGATTACACTGTGCACTGTCAGATTTAGAAGGATGTATATAAAGTCCAACAAGACTCCAATTCATGACCTCGGTTTCCACCATTACTCTAAGTCTTTTTCATTACTCCTCTTACACCTCTTACTATCAATTATGAAGCTCACTACTCTTACTCTGCTCATTGCTTCCAGCATCCTAGGCATCGAAGCTGATTTGGATTTGTACAGGGGCGTCCAGTGCAACTACGAACAGTCAACTGTTCCCATTCGGCATAACTACCGCGTGAATAGCAGGGAACCCAACACAGATAACGACTGCAGTCTGGCTTGCGCTCGCGCAGGTATGAATGAGGAAGGCAAATTTGCCCACGGCAGCGAATACAATGGCGGTCAAAGTTGCAGGCTTATTTGCTATTTCAAATAGTTGGTATGTAACATGTATAGAAACCAATTTATATTGTCTTTGCTGATATTAACTGGCAGCTTGGTATGCAGAACGGAACGAAATGGTTGGACTCCGTTGAGATTACATGTCAATGTGAGAAACGTGGCTAGACCTAGGACTGGGGTTTAGGAAGAAAGAAAAGTACCTTTGATATATATCCTGTATCACTAAAGTATAATGCATATCATGCTACTTTGCCGCCATGCCTGTTCCTGTTACCTGCTATTTGGGCCGTTGAGAAACACAATAAGAACTGTAAGGTATCTATTCACTTGTCAGCTCCTGATTAAAATATTTCTTAGGCTTACCCACGTAGCACTTGCACTAACTAGGTCTATAGCTCTAGATCGTGTTAACAGGGATAATGTCGTGATAAAAATTATAGCCGAGATAAATAATACTGTTATTCTGCTCTTGGAATCACTCAACGCATTACAAACCACAACGGGTAGTAATACGAGAAGGATGATAAGAGGTGTGAGTAGGAACCGTACTATTCGATCAGTAAAAGATTGACCAAGCACGTGGACGTGCGGGTCGTCGGATTTCCTTCTTGTGGATTTCTAACGTTGCAACGGGCCGTTTAGTAAGTCTATTGAGATGGGTTTCTTGAGCTCACCTTGCTGAAGAAACCGATGGCTAATGTTACGGCTGTCTCCAACCAGTAGAGAAGACCATCCTCGAGAGGAGCAAGGACAAGTAAGTCATCTTTCATCTGGAGAAAGCTAGTTTCATCCTGCGCAATGCAGCTGTTGCCTCTGAGCCAATTCTGAAGACTGGATATATGCACATCAAGTGGTTCATCATACGAAATGACTTTTTCAGTTCGCTCGAGAAGGTCATCTGAATATTTATCAACACAAGGCCACAACGCGGTTGGCTCTCCAAGCCTTGCGTAGGGGCGCACCATAAGATTCCAAGGCATCTTCGATTTCTGAAATGATGGCCGCACGCTCAGGAGAGCCATTCATCCTCATACTGCTAAGAAACACCGGGGCAGGCTCTTCACGATCAATCTTACTGAGCCGCTTCTCTAAGATGCTCAACCTGTCCTGTTTGGCAAGTAAAAGCCTAACTCGAAGGTGCTCGAAGCGACGAAAAATATGAAAGTATTTATGAGATGATTGAAGCGCCGAAAACCTAGGATAACCATCTGGAAAGCTCTCAACTAGCCGCAAAAGTCGTCAGAAAATAAAACATAATAATTCAACAAGTGTTTTGTACCTGGAACTTGCTTCCGGAGATTGGCCGACCTTGGGGGGCGCTGCAGACGCTGGGTAGATCGTCGAGAGACTCCGGGTAAAGAGCCTCCGAGCTCAATGTCATGACTGGATGCTTGCTGAGTCGCCATGTCTATGATGTTACGCACTGTTAATGCTGCAGGACTTGGGAGGAGAGCAAAGCAAAGCTGTAAAACAAGGCTCTGAGCAAACGCTGCGTAATAATGCAGTAAGCCATCATTATCAGAGTTGGGCATCAACCAACTGAGACGCTAAAGATAATGCGACTTATTGCTGCCTACGTGCGAGAGTATTATTGCCCAATAGATGTTCTCCTTTCAAGCCTGCATTGCTCCGCCTCTGAGGTACTGCGCAAAGTGACTGTTTTACCCCTCAGCTGAAAAGAACCTGGTAACCTGCGTAAGCAAGGCTTTCGCAAGGCAAAAAGCAAATAATGTCTGAACTACAGATAAATTCTTAGCCTTCTCTTGTGTTGTAAGTGAAGAGACTCATATCAGAGCTTATTTACCAAATCTTTTTGCAATACCAAACCTCATCAATTGAGATGAGCTCAAACAATACGGATGAAAGGTTTTTCAACTCCATAGCACTTTACACCTCATGGGTCAAAGACTAACATAGAACCATATATAGCCCAAAACGGCCCGTCGTTGTCTTCGATGACAATGCCAAGCGCCCGTGGGTGGATGAGTACGGCAACGAATACACTTTCTATAAGGGAACCCCGGTAACATTCAAGCCAAGCGTTTCGTCTACGACCCAGACCTTCTACATTATGGGTCACAAAGACGGAAAATACCGGCTCTGTGATGAGAATGGAGTGCCAGTAGGTGATGACAACTGCTACTACAACGAGGGAGACTTGGAACTATATGAGCCATTTGGATAGTAGAACTGATAGGCGCAGGCCATGGTATTCCAATATATTCTCTTGAACAAACCAGTTGCATTTCATCCCTAATCTGTAGCGATGAATGTCCGTATATGAAAAGTTTTCGTGATCCAGTTCCCTTCCCTACCACCTCTCAGCTCAGGATCCCTCCACATACGTTGCTTCACTAGTTCCACGCTATCTCCATGACTTCTAAAGTCATCGCTACCCATGCGAGGAAGAACCGGGTCTTGAAAGAATGTCTGCTCGCTGGTGACAAAAACCTTGAGAATGTCATCCGCGTGATCAAAACCCAGGTCCGTCAACTCCTGAACCACCAATAATGCCATTGGTATTTCCAGCTCCCCGGAGTTCTCAGAGCTTACAGGAGGAACCTCTAAGCAATATGAGTCTCCCTTGGCAGCAAAGCAACTCGATATTTCCCAGAAGGAGTCGAATGCCAGTATAGCCAAATATCTAGATTGCTTGCTCAAGTTCTTGAACTTGAACCGAAAGCCATCTTTTTGATCGATCCTGTACATCCCATCGGCCGAAGGTGAAGGGCCAAGTAGTTCCAGTGAGAATGATTGACAGAAATCTTGGTCTGGATTGAGGTTTTCGATGCGTTGGTAGAATCTATAGGTGGCGATGTGACTGAGGCGTTTGAGAAGAATCTGAACTGCATGCTTGTCTGAAGCATTTATGCTCGGAAAGTTGGCAACCTCGTTTGATGTGGATTCTGTAATGCTGTAGGTACCATCCTCTGCCAGTTTGACGTAGAATATAGAGCTTGTCTGTAGTCTATTTGAACTGGGTACGCCCTCGCCCTGCGAGACCAAATCTAGGAATGGCATGTCTTTTGATAAGTTCAGGATATCAATGGCATTTGGAACTCTCTTGTCGACTGTCATCCGAGTCCGGTGAGGTGATAAAGTGGTAATCATCGTAGCTTCCCAGATAGCATTGTCATTAAACTCGTATTGATCATCAATCATTTTCAGAATAGAGTTCACATCGTTGACAGAGGTTACGATAGCCTTCTGCGATACCCTATTGGCTGCAGTCGTTGCGTTGTACCAGTCCTTGAGTGCGTATTCATCATCAACATGAACACCGTGTATTTCTCCAGCATCGAGTATCAGCTCATGCTTGTCGTTGCTGTATGCCGATCGCGATGTTTCTTTCGTCGTTACCTCGTTGAAGAATGAAAGACCAGTCTTCCCATAGATTCTTGGTGTTTGGACCTGATAGCGGGCCGAGAAATTGGCGCGAAGGTGTTGATGTAGTGTATGATGGCTGATTTGCACTCGCATCCTTTGCAGCATGTTTAGCGAGTCCAGCAGAAAGTAGCTCAAAGCACCTCGATGATTCCCATCGACTATAACCTCGCCAGCCTCCTCATCGATACCGCAGGCCGTCAAGATTGAATACCCATCAGGATCCAGAAGTGATTCTCTAGCAGCCAGACCAGCACTTCTGAGACTTTCGCCAACGAAAGGGTTTTCCATATTGAAAGAGTCGTCCATGCTTGAATCGTAGGGCAGATATCGGCTGGGGCATCGAATTGGACTTTGGCGAAGAACATCTCCTGAGAAGCAACAGTCCAAGACTGCTGTTACAAGCATGCCCTTCCTCACCATGCAGTTGATGGCTCCTCTCATCGTTGTTCCCGGAAACACCTTTGGATGGGTGTCTGTAGGTTGGGAGACAACAAGACCAAGTGCTTTCTTTGCTTTTCCCGAATCTGTTACTTTCTGTTGTGTTCCATGCCCTGAATAATGGATGTAAACGTGATCTCCCTCGTGGCCCTCGTTGATTACTATTCTCAGGCAACTTTCAAGATTCTTGTAAGTTGGTTCAAGGCGCACTTGGTCTTCTGTTACTGAGCCATCTGTATACCCGGCCAAAGTCGTCAACGTGAAGATTCGAGGTGGGCTGGAGCACGCCCCCAGGTACTTCTCGATTGCAACTACGTCAGCTATAGCACCCAGCGTTGACAGATTCCGACTGTTTGGGTCATAGACTCCCTTTACGCCGATTAGGATTGCCCATCGTGAAGCTTGAGAACTCGGTTGCGCCATTATGGGTTGGGAATGGATGTGCAATATCTCACAATAGGGGTGAGAAGATTCCTAGGCTTGGCAATAAGGCTGCAGAATGACGAGTTCTTAGCCCATCCATTCTCCGTGCTGTAAAAGCCAATGTTACATATCAGGCAGCAATGCGCCTTTTAGACACGATAACGCCCACTAGGCTCGGGTCATGCATGCCAGCAATGTGGCGCAAGCTGACCCCCTCCTTGATATATTTGGGCCTATGATAAGTCATCTCAAGCGGAGTCACACCCTTGTTCTGCTGACGGGCCTTACCACAGCATATAATTACAATTACAACAATGCGGCTGAAAATGCTGGCTGGTTCTGAGTCAGGCTCCGCGTTAGTATTGGATCTCCAAAGAGGCACGCGCTACTAGATGATAAAATCTCGCAAATTCCGTTTGCTTTGAGAAGTCCTATCAGACAGCAACAGAATACTACAACCACGTGCGTATAACCATCACAATCACATTCTCCCAGCCATACATACAATGGAGTATTTCATTACCGCGCCATCTGAATATCTCAACGATCTCAACAAACAGATTGCTGTAGCCATCGAAAATGAGGCAGGGGTACCCGAAGATAATCCCCATCGCGCGGATGTATTGATTGGGCTTGCCGTCTTGCTCTTTGACCGATCCAAAGTGCCCGGTATAGCCACTGCCGTAAGCGATTTGGACCGGGCTATTGATCTTGCGAAAGCAGCTTCTTTGCGTGCGATTGATTGCGATGTCGATAAGCCATCGTACATCCTTGAACTGTCCATCATGTTGCGACACAGGTTCGATCGCACAGCCGAGATGCTCCATCTTGACTCGGCTATCAAAGCTGCAAACGATGCTATCACTGTTGCTGAACGGATGAGCGAATTGACAATTCTTAGCGATTACGAACGTTCTGAACTGCAAAGACATCATAACAAAAGAGCCGCCATCTTTTGGGACCTTTTCAAGACACGTCTAGAGCAAACTTCACCGGCATTGGCTGCGGAGCAAGCGGCGGATGCTGGCGACACAGATTGCAGACAAGATGAACCGAGCCAGCCGGGGATCTGGTTCATCTTGTGGCTGGCTGCATCATTTAAAATCGGCACTCTCATTGATAAGGGCATATCCATCAAGCACATGATTAATATCGCAGACACGGCATTAGGAGCAAACCCCTCAGAGGTTCCAGGCCGAATGCGCATCATGTTTAGAGTTGCCATATGGTTACG
This sequence comes from Fusarium lyarnte (nom. inval.), assembly GCA_014898885.1. Taxonomy (NCBI): domain Eukaryota; kingdom Fungi; phylum Ascomycota; class Sordariomycetes; order Hypocreales; family Nectriaceae; genus Fusarium; species Fusarium lyarnte (nom. inval.). Next base: position 52,518 of record JAAVUB010000149.1, read on the forward strand.
CGATCGGTTTGCAAGAACCCGATCCATCATTGACATAAATCGAGCAATTGTGCTATTAGGTACAGCACTGAGGGCTGCATCGCAGCACCCAGGGCGAAGGCGGATCGTTGACAACTATTGTGGCTCCCTTGTTGACAGGTTTGAGCACTCTGGATCACTAGAGGATATGGACCTTGTTATCCAAACATTGCAAACAGAAGTTAATGCCGAAAACGACCCCAATGGGCTAGACTTCTTACATCGCCTCATCAATGCCTACGGTGTGCGGTTTTCACATTCCGGATCGCGACATGCACTCGATTCATGTATTGTGCAAGCCAGCCGAGAGGCCAAAAGACCGCATAAAGACCCAACAGTGCAAATCGATCTCGAGGCTGAATTGGGAAATTTGTACGGGCTTCGGTTCGAGCAGTCGGGGCACAGCCAAGATCTCTCAGATGCAATTGTTTATCTTGACCAAGCAGTTAATGCAATGGCCGATGATTACCCACGCCGCGGTATTCGCTTTATGGAAATCTCAAAGAAGCTTGCCCAGCGATTCGACAAATCTGGATCTTTGCATGACATCAACAAGGCGATTCGGTACTCAAATGAAGCCAAGAATACTTTTTCTAAGAGCGATTTGAACTACTTCCGAAACTTGCACAATCTTGGAGTTTTCATGGGCCGAAAATATGAACAAACTAGGCTGCTCAGTGACATCACCGACGCTGTTAAGACTTTGCAGGAAGCAAAGCATGGCCAGGAAGAAAACAAAGATCCTCAGTTACCATCGCTACTTAACAGCCTCGCATATCACCTCTGGAGAAAGTCAGTTGCCGAATCTTGTCCAGCTGACTTGGAAGATGCTCTTGGTATAATGAGGGATTTGATGGCATCTCGCCCCAAGCATATGGACCAGGCAATGTCTTGGAACGTTATGGGCCTTATTCTCGGAGAAAAGGCTAGCAGCGATGGTTCTTTAGCACTGCTAGATGAAAGTATTGAGTGTTTTAGAATAGCTACCAAATCACCGGGAGATACGAGACGCGGCCAATATCAGGGTAATCTTGGAGATGCTGCAATCAAGCGCTTCGAACGAACTGGCTCTGTGGCAGACCTTGACTTGGCCATCGATGCCCTTCAAATGGCCACTTCCCTGCTGTCTGAGAGCAGGAGGCTTGGGCCTGGTTGGTTCATCAACCTTGCCCAATCACTCGGGAAGCGGTATGAAAGGACGGGAGACATGAGAGATTTGAATGGTGCGATCAATGCTGCAACACAAGCAGTAGATTTGACACCTCCGGGAAATCGAGTTGAGAACAGGAAGAACGTTCTCGGATTCTGGCTCGCAACCCGTCATGCACGCTTAGCAGACAAAGATGACATCGAACTTGCCATTCAGCACACAGAAGAAGCACTGGCGAAGCTAGACGAAGCAATCGCAGCAGGCGACAGCTCACTTGCCATTGACCGTCATGAGTATATCGGCAACTTGGCCAATCATTACGGGAGACGTTATTTGCAATCCGGCTACTTCAAATCCGACGACCTTCATGACATCGATAAAGCCATTGAGCTAGCAAAGGAAGCTACTTTAGTGGACAGGGATCATCCAAAAAGAGGCGCTCACTTTTCCGACCTTGGAAATTGGCTCGGGTGGCGGTACGAGAAGACTCACGTTGATAGTGACCTCAGGGATGCCGTTGAGAGCCAGCAGATCGCGGCTGCTTCTGTCTCATCTAACCACCCATCAAAGGCATCCTTCCTTCTCAACCTCTGTCGAGTTCTGTTTCTCCAGTATGAGAAGGACAGCTCTGATGAGAATAGAGATCTTGTCCTCAAATGCTGTAAGGACGGCTGGGAGTGCACCAATGCAACCACGTCGACACGTATACGACTAGCAGAGCAAGCGGCCCGAGTCTATACCCTGATGGGTGACTGGTCTCAAGCAAGCTTCTACTTGGAAGAGGCATTGGGCCTTGTTCCTATGCTAAGTCCGCGGTCGCTTTACAGCACGGACAAGCAGTTCATGCTCCAGTCTTTCAGTGGCCTGGGCTCAAGGGCAGCAGCTGCTGCTCTCAGTGCTGGGAAGGACGTGCTCCATGCCCTCGGGCTCCTTGAGTCCGGCCGGGATATTATCAATGGTCTTTTGATGGAGGTGCGCCAAGACTTTGTCGAGGTTCGAGAACATAATCCCGATCTTGCTGAAAGATTCAGTCGCCTCCGAGACGAACTTGAGAACCAAACAAGTGCTTCTTCGTTATCTCCTAACAAATCCGATTCTGTGCTGGAGAAACAAGCAAGACGCTACCGTGAAACAGAGAAGAAATTCAAGGACACGATCGAAGAAATACGGGCATGTCCTGGGTTCAGTCGTTTCCTTCTGGGTCCTACCATGGAGGAGTTGCTAGAAGCCGCTCACCCAGGTCCTATCGTGGTACTCAATGCGAGCACTCATCGCTGCGACGCTTTCATTATCAAACGCGACAAGTTGTCATGTATTAGGCTTCCGTCTCTCAACCTGGAAGAAATAACCAAAAACATGTCCAGATTGCAGCAGGGAATATCGACGAGAAAAAGCTTGGATGTCGAATTAGAGTGGCTATGGACAAGTCTTGCGGAACCTTGCTTGAAGGAACTGGGCTTTGAGGATGCTGCTGTCGGTGATAAGTGGCCTCATGTGTGGTGGATTGCCACTGGCCCTTTGAGCAGGTTTCCCATCCATGCGGCGGGGCTGAAGCAGAGAAACGACACGGAAAGTGTCCTGGATCGAGTAATATCGTCTTACTCGTCTTCCATCAAGGCTTTGATCCATGGTCGCCGCCGGGTCCAGGCTGGCACGACCAAGGCCTCCTCTGGTTCTGGTTCTGCTGTACCGGTCGCCATGGAAGATACACCAGGGTCCTCTCCTCTTCCCTTCGCAGGCGACGAAGTAGAAATGCTGCAGAAACAGTGTCCGTCATTGCATCTAAAGCCAGAGATGCCAGAGCCTTATACAGACGCCGTCCTCGAAGCCGTCAGGACCTGCACTGTCTTTCACTATGCTGGACACGGGAGTGCCCAGTTTGCTAACCCTTCTGACAGCTGTCTTCTTCTTAAGGACTGGCAGAGCAATGCGCTTACAGTCGATAGACTTCATGGGATAAACATCCAAGACTCGCGCCCATTTCTCGCATACCTCTCTGCTTGCGAGACCAAAGCGAGTGAGAGGGTTCAGCTCTTGGATGAGAGCCTCGACCTGGCAAGTGCTTTTCAACTTGCCGGGTTTCGCCACGTAGTGGGAACACTATGGACCGTATCAGATCAACGATGTGTTGATGTGGCAAAGGAATTCTACCAGGTGATTGAAAGGAAAGGTATGACAGATGCTAGTATTAGTCGTGGCCTTCATTTTGCTGTTAGGAGCGTGAGAAATAAGCACATCTCACAGATCGGAACGAGTAGAAAGGTTGAGTGGGCAGGCAGTACGGCAACAGAGACGCCCCGAGCATATTACACGAGTTATACATGGGTTCCCTATATTCATTCTGGTATATAATTTGCAGAGAATATTTTAATAGGCTTTTCATAATCTGACACACACACTGCGATCCTTATCTATATTGGAGTGCCCGACATCGGCAAAAGGGTTAGCGGCTAACGTAGACCAAGCGGGTAAAGCACCGCACCTCAACTCGCTACTACGTTTATCCGACGCATCATCATTTCCATACGGTCCATCCAATTGTCGTTCACGAGAGAGGCTGATGGAAAGATGAACAACAGTCACTGCAGACCCATTGAACCTCGACTTGATGAGGGGCAGACACGGAGGCGCGCAGCAAAGCGACATCAATGCCCCAAGCCAGGGTGCGGAAAGTCATTCAGTCGGCCATCTCATCTCGCCCGGCACGCCCTCAACCATTCGGCCGTCGAGTTCGAATGTCCCCGATGTGCGGCGTCTTTCAAGCGCCGCGATCTTCTTGGTACTCTATGCCGAGCTGCTTCAACGCATGGTACTTTGCTAACGTACTTCTTTTAGAGCGACATAAGGCTCGCCATGTAAGCAAAGACCGACTAGCAGGCGGACTGGGGCTTGGGATGCTCAGAACGAAACGACACCGCCGGGGCCGAGTCATACTAGCTTCAGGCTCACAGAGTACCCAGCCGTTACCGCCATTGAATGAACACCCTAGAGCAGCGCCAACAGATCAATCAGCAGCTGAGATGATATCTTCCCTCATTCCTGAACATGGGGATGTGCTGGGGAGCGACGAACCCGCGGTCGGAACCTTTCAGCACACGACAAACCTGACTGCAACAGAGCCATGTGCCTCGTTCGGCAAGGCTACTTCCACTGAGTTTCAAGACGGGACGGTGAGTACAGATGGCTTCGACTTTCTTGAGCTCGGAGACATGTATCACGACTCCACCTTCGACTTTATGCATTTCAACGTCACGGGTGATCCGCACTCTCCCGCAAGTTTCCGAGATCCAAGTCTAGTGCCGGGCCAAGGCGACTTACCCATCCTCCCACCGGACTCTCTTGACTTTGATCAGAAGGGTAAATCGTCTCATACAATCCATGGCGCATCAACACTCAATTCGGCAAGCCAGTCTCCAGATTTCGATGAAGAACTACCTATCCTCCAATCAACAGGAACTCAGGGGAAGGAAGCAATCGAGACAAGCAGTGTTTCTACAGAAGTCGACAGTCTATGCTCTCTTGGGCGTCTTGGGCTTAACAACCTCCATCTGACGGAAACAAAGAGGGGGGAGGTTCTTGGGCTAATCAACGATATAAGACCTGTATACCCGAATGGCTCATCGATCGATGAGAGTACAGCAGACCTCTCCCTCCGTCGGATGCAGGAGTACCTAGACTTGTTCTTTGCCAACTTCAACTCTTGCTACCCGATGATTCACACACCGACACTAGAGGTTCTTGACGCGGATCCATTGTTCCTGTTATCTCTGATTGTCCTTGGGGCTACATACAAGGAGAAAGAAGACCATCAACTTTCAGTCTGCCTATATGACGCCATGACGCCATACATCATGAGCGGGCTCAGCGGCATCAAAGTGCCAGATCTATCGATCCTTCAGGCCTTTATGGTTTTGGAGTGTTATGGGATGTACCGAGCTGGAGCATTTCAGCGCGAAAATGCCATTATAATGCATACATTTCTATTCACCGCAAGTCTAGCATTTGATATAGAGGTCTGCCTACTGACATAGAGACTAGGCTATAAGGAGACTGTCCCGTTACCATGTTCGAGCTAGAATAATGGTTCCTGACTTGAGAACCGATCGTGAGAAGGACTGGAAAGCTTTCGCATATCTTGAACAATACAAACGGTATGTTAAGTGGCGGTCTTGAATCCTTTGATTACACTGACCAATATGCTTTAGCTTAATCTTATTTATCTTTATGTGGGATACACAAAATGTCAGTTACTATTCATTTATGCCAAGTATGTCTACCCAATCAATCCAAGTCAACCTGCCATGCTCTAAGGAGCTTTGGGAGGCCGAGGATGAAGACGCATGGCGAGCAATAGTCTCCTCAAAGGCCGACCCCCAGATGATCAACAGTATGGTCAAGGACTTCATCGAGGATGGAGGCAGCATATGGTCCGAGTCCTTGGACAGCTTGTCTCTGAGATTTGTCCTGCATGGCCTGATGTCGATGTGTAACGACATGGTTCATTTTCACAACCAGTCCATCTATCTCGGAAATGCCGCACAAGGAGCCAAAAATGACTGGCGCAGTCGAATGACGGCTGCACTGGAACTTTGGAAGACAAAATACGATGCTTACGCTATGGGGACAAGGCAAACCATCGACGAAGACTCATCACTGCATGAGTTTCGCCAGGAAACCGTAGCTTTCCTTGCACTATACCATACTGCTAATATTGTTGCCAATGCGGATATCCGTCATCTCCAGATCGCAGCAGGCGCCGAGGCGATATTCGGACACGTCGTGACGAGCACAGAACACGAAGAAAGCACAAACGCTGTGTTGGAGTGGGTGCGGCAGTCTCCAGAATCGGCCGGTCATGCTGCGTGGCATGCTGCACAGATGATCCGCGAAGGTCTGCTGAACCTGCGAAACTGGAAGGCCAACGGCATGTTCCATTACTCGTGGTGTCTTTACATCGGCGTTTTAACAATCTGGGCCTTTGTGCACTTTTCGCAGAGGCAGAGTGATGAGGACGATAGCCGTCGAGGCTGTCATCACAACCTTGGCGGTGAGGACATCTTGCAGACACAGTCAAAGGCTCTTATGCACCAGACCATCTCAAATATGGCATCTTGTACTCCAGCAACTATTGGCAGAGATCTGCATAGATGTTGCCCGCATGGTCTGGCTATTGAAGTGGCAAAGTATCTCAAGACAGTTCGATGGACTGCTGCGTTTGAAGCTATGAAGGTCCTTGAGGGCATTGTGGACATGGAATTACCATGAGCTGACTACTTGAAGTACAAGTGTTAATAGGACCCAGAATCTTCAGCGCAGTAATGCGGTAATAGGAATAGGAGTGTACCACTGTCTGTCCTCCCTATGGTTATCTACAGTCCACCAATACCCACTTATCATGTACCACTTTACCGTGTACCACTTTAGAAAGGCGTACCACTGTGAACTACTTGGCGTGGGGACTACCCCACTTTATGTCTCCCACCATTTCCCGGCTAGAACGTCGGATGGTATTCAGGGTTAGATACAAAGATGGACAATGCAGATTACAATGAGCGATAATGGGTACGCAATGTTCAGGTTCGATAACCGAAAAGCTCCACCCTATCTCGATCCCCACGTTGCATTATCTGGGGTAAGGGTCTCTCGCGGGGTAAGATGCTGCAAGTGTCTAGGGATAAAGTGGTTCAGTTCAAGGTCGAGAATTTATTATTTAAGTCACCTACGATCAACAGAATCATTCATCACGGAGTTAATATACCATGTTCTAGCAGTTCCAACCAAAAGCTCAAAGTCAAACCATTTAGGACCATAATATCAGAATGAAGTCACACAAAGCATCCGTCATCATTGTCGGAACTGGTAAGTACACCACTGGAGACGTTTCCAATCAGATACAGGCCTTGCATCTAACTGGCAATAGGCGTTGGCGGACTTGCTGCTGCCAAGACATATTTGGAATTAAATCCCGAAGCCGATATCTTGCTTCTCGAAAAGGTAAACTTCACGCGTCTGGGATAATGTCAGAAGAAAACAGCTAACACTTCACCCATAGAGATCCGGTTTGGGTGGAGTTTGGGCCGAAGAGAACTGCTACGATGGCCTCAAGACCAACAACTTGCGAGGCACCTACGAGTTCACTGACTTTCCCCTCGATGATAGCTACGGCGTGAAGGATGGGGAGCACATCCCAGGATTTGTTCTCTACAAGTACATGACCGACTTTGCAGTCAAGTTTGACATATTTCGCCGCATTCGCTTCAATGTCAACATCCGCACCGTCGAGAAGCTAGATAAAGGCGGCTGGGAGCTTGTCGGCGAGGACGGATCTGCTGCCGAGAAGAAGCCCGTCCAGGTATCATATCGCTGCGAGAAACTCATCATGTGCACCGGCCTTGCGTCGACCCCGAACCCCGTGTCATACCCTGGTCGCGAGTCTTTTGGCAAGCCGGTCCTCAACCACGGTCAGCTCAAGGTCGAGGCACACGAGGTAGCCTCAGATCCTAACGTCAAGTCCGTCACTATTGTCGGTGCTTCAAAGACGGGCTACGATGCTGTCCAGCTAATGGCCTCTCGTGGTAAGAAGGTGACCTGGGTCATTCGCGAATCCGGTGGCGGTGGTGTCTGGATGTCACCGCCATGGGTCAAGATGGGGCCCTTCACCCTGCAGCTGGAGCATGTCGCGACTATGAGATTCTTCACCTGGTTCAGTCCATGCGTTTGGGGGGAGTACGATGGCTACTCTTGGGTGCGTCGCTTCCTGCACGGGACGTGGCTGGGTCGAGCCATGGTGCACCGTCTTTGGGAGAAGATCCGGATGGACACCGTCAACTACAATGGGTACAGGAAAAATGAGTCCATTGCCCAATTGGAGCCTTATGAGAGGTGAGTATCTATTCCTTCTGGCTTACGACTTTATGCTTCACACACTGACCTTGATAAATAGTTTGTTTTGGTCTGCTCGAGTAGGCGTTCTCAACTATCCAGGCAACATTCACGACTACGTAACCTCAGGCCAGGTCCAAATCATCAAGAAAGACATCTCGCATCTCTCCAAAAACGGAACCATCAACCTTGCCGACGGTACGAGCTATCAGACAGATGCTCTGATAGCTATTACCGGATGGAAGCTCTCACCAAACATCCAATACAAGCCTGACGGGATTGAAGCGAGCCTCGGTATTCCGACCGAGAGCATGAGCAGTGAGGAGCAGGCGTTCTGGTCCCATCTTGACAAAGAAGCCGAGCGTGAAATACTTCAAAAGTTTCCATACCTCACTCGCCCACCCAAGAATGTCATCCCCTACAAGCAAAAGGTCTCGCCATACCGCTTGTATCGCGGCATGGCACCTCCAGGTCTAACCTCGCGATCTGACAATTCCATTGTCTTCATCAAGATGGTCCACAGCACGGCCAACATCATCATTGCGGAAACACAAGCTCTCTGGGCATACGCCTATCTCAACGACATGATCGACGTAGACAAGGATAAAGTGTACAAGGAGACCGCGCTGTCAAGCTGCTACGGCAGATTGCGCTACCCTTGCGGGTTCTCAGCCTGGTATCCTGAGTTTGTCTACGATACTGTCCCGTACGCAGACATGTTGCTTAGAGATCTTGGCATTTGCAGCCGCAGAAAACAGAGTGCAACACAGGAGGTATTCTCAGGATATACGATTCAGGATTATAAGGGGATTAATACAGAGTGGGCGGATAAAAGGCGCTGCCACGAACAGAAGAAGGTGATTTAGAGCAAAATTGGGGTTAACTCACTAAGAAGTGCATATACCCGTAAGTGAGCCAGTGTGTTGTCTTGCCCTTGAGGCTGTTGATATAGATAATAAAGGCAAGAGTTTTGCTATATAACACCTCTTACATAGTACTAAATTACCTGTGTTTCCTCTACACAGCCACATTATAGAAGGGTCCATTATGCTCTTGGTTATAGCACCTAGAACTTGCAACATTCCGGACTACAATCCTTAACAGAAATCTCGCCCCTGGCCTGGATTTAAGCCTGGATTTAAGCCTGGAAAAGGCGTCTCCCCTGGCCTAGACTTAGAGCTAGACACTAACTTGAGTCTGCCAAGTTAGGAACTAGACTTAATGATCTACATTTTAAAGCCAATGGTGTTGGCTATAACAAGCCAACACCTGAGATAGCTGGAATTTAAATCTTATTTTTTAGCCATAAAATAGCAGCAGAGACCCTTTTCAGTTATTAAGGCTGTAAATTATGGCTTGGACACAGGTTTAGCCCTATAACGTCTTAAAGGCAAGGGAACGCCGATAGTAGTGGACCTAACTGTAAGTATTGAGGCGTAAACCTAAATGCTGTTTGCGGTAACGCACTGTCAATCTCTTAGCCTAGATCATGCCTTTACATCCTAAAGACTTTTCTTTGTCCTTTATGGATTTAACTACTGGTTACATTAAAGAAGAATTGCAAGGTAATAGGGTTATAATAAGATAGCTTCAATCCCCCTTATACGATTCATAATCACCACAGCACACCACATAGCATAAACCCTTACTCCTTTACTTCTCACCTTTTAATTCTTATAGCCATGAAGCTTGTTATACCTTTATTCCTTCTTACCGAACTTGTTGGTTTGACCATTGCCCAGGCAAAAGTTCAGAATGCCGATATCGAACCCCAACTCGTTATCCCAAATAGTTATATTATAAAATACAAATCGAAGGCTTCCTCTGGCAACAAGAAGAAGCATGAAGAATCCATCCACAAAAAGGCAAAAAGCAAAGGAAAAGAGGGCATTGTTGATAATATCGACCTCGACGGCTTTAAAGGCTATGTCGCTGAGATTCCATCCTCGGATCTTCAGGAAGTCATTGACTCTGATCTGGTGAGTTGTTCTGACTTTGAGCCTGGGCGGGCTAGGTGCTGACTTACGTATTTAGGTCGATTATGTTGAGCAGGACACCATTGTGAACGTCTCTGCTGTTGCGGCCCCTAGCTTAGGCCCGATTGCGAAACGCGGTTATACCAGCCAGTCATCTGCTCCCTGGGGCCTTGCTCGTATCTCACAGGTTTACTCTGGGAACGGCGTAGACCCTCGATACTCTTACGATGCAACAGCTGGAGCTGGAATGACTGTTTATGTCCTCGATTCGGGTATCCGTACTACGCACAAGGAGTTTGAGGGTCGTGCCTTGTGGGGAGCTAATTTCATAAGCGGCTCTCCTGATACAGACGAGTTCGGCCACGGAACACATGTTGCCGGCACCGTCGGTGGCAAGACCTACGGCGTAGCTAAGGGCTGCAGGATGTATGCTGTCAAGGTGATTGACAAAGACGGTAGTGGCACCATGTCCGGTATCCTTCAGGGCCTACAGTGGGCTGTCAATCACGCTAAGTCCAAGGGCATCACCAAGAAGAGCATTATCAATGCATCTCTTGGCGGCCCCTATACCAAGGTTGGCAATGATGCTGTCAAGGCTGCCACTGATCTCGGGATTACTATCGTTGTTGCAGCTGGCAATGAAGGAGATGATGCTGCCTACTACTCGCCTGCTTCTGCTCCATCGGCCATCACTGTTGGTGCTATTGACTCTGCTAGTTACCGCACTCTATGGTCAAACTATGGCAGTGTGGTAGACATCTTTGCGCCTGGTAGTGATATACTCAGCGCGGGGCATCTGAGCGACTCTAGCAGTATATACAAGTCAGGCACAAGTATGGCTGCACCGCATGTTGCTGGCCTTGCGGCGTATTTCATGGCAAAGGAGGGACTTCGGGGATCTGCTGCTGTTACTAAGCGCATCATCGCCGCTGCTGATACCACCTATGTTGGGGTGGCTTTTGATAGTCCTCAACGTGTTGCTTATAATGGTGGTGGTAAATAGTAAATAGAGGAATTTGCGATCAGGGCCATGCGCAGACCGGTGATATTCAGTACTTGCTTTACAATAAGACACCTTACACACGGATCATTTGAACTCCAAGGCCAGTATTTGTCTCCGAGATTGAATGAATATTCCGTTGTGGGGTTTTGGTGTTCTAGGGCTTCTCTACTGGACCATCTTATACTAAGCCATGTACTTTGAGGGAGGTTGGCTCTATTCAGATGGAAGCTTTCACAGTTAGGGACTGACACGGTATTGGAATACGTATGAGGTTGCGCGATATGGTGAAACGAAATTAAATAATCTACTTGTATGTAAAGTCTAAAAACCTCATATGCGGAGATCTATTCTATCTTTTAACATTGTCTTAACAGACTCGACTTTGCTTGCCAAATTATCCATGTGCGCGCTTTCGTACCCCATCATAGCATGGTCTTTAAATAAATCTGAGAGCTCCTCATATGCCAACGGCGTTACATCCTGACCCCTCTCTGTCGGCCCTGCTGAGAACGGGCACCCGCATGGATCCGCTTTCCGGCATCTTCGCGTAGTGCTCGCATAATCAGAAAGGCCGAGCATGTCCTCCGCGGAGCGGAGAGCATCCAGCATCAACTTGACCGCCGTGCCAATCCTGCTGCACACCTCGTCCGCAAGAGGCAGCTCACCGAGCTGCAGCGTCTTCACCCCCGCTGCATTGTGCGACAGAAGTTCGCCGGTAAAGGCGGGGAGCGTCATTCTCAGGTAGGTCTCGAAATGAGTCAAGACTAGACAGTACAGGCGGCGCAGGGAGGAGTAGCAGCTCATTGCGAGCATTTTTGTGGGTGCATCCATGGAGTCTTTGAGGCTGGGAGATGCTGTGGAAGACGGGGGCGTGATGGATTGGAGGTCTGCGTAGTAGCTGTAGCTGTTGAAGGGAGAAACCGAGGATATCGAGTCGCGCCTCGACACTCCAGTCATGTCTTGGGTGAATGCTGAGGTTGTGTGAAATGAGCTTGTGACTTGAGGGACGATCTCTACCAGAGTACGGGCAAGATGCAAAACGGTGCCAATAGGATACTCGCTCAGGTTGAAGCTGGGATACTTAGTGGCATGTGAACTGCCCGTGAGAATAGCCAATGTCCGGTAAATATCGGCCATGAGATTTGACAGTCGAGTGATTGGCGAAGCCCCATCAATGTCGATGCTCCCGTTGGTCTGGGACTGCGTGCAATCGTGCATGAAGGGCGGTATTCTCGCAGATGAGTCTAACGCGGGGTTTTGCTCGAATCTTGGTGTAGTGGGCTCAGTGACAAGTCCGTTCCCAAGAATCTGGTTCGGTACTACGTCAAGCACGGAGCCAACATGCAGCCCACTCGTGCTCGCAGATGCTACGCCTGACGATGTCTGTGCGAAGCTGCCAAATGACATTGTTGACTCGTCTAATCGGACTCCAAAATCCGAAGTGTTCAGCATGGCCCAGATATCTGGCGAGCCTGTATAAGACGAGTCGAAATTGTCAAAGCTCGCCTCTTCGCCAGAGCCATTTGGTGGAGTCAGAGGCCCCATTTCTCCCTCGCCAGAGCTGCCCTCTGACTCGAGGTTCTTCTGGCGCTTTGGGCGGGCTCGTTGGCTATACACGCACTCAACCTTGGCCCTGATACAGCGGGCGCACTTTTGCTGGACGGATTTGTCTTGTGCATCGACGATGCATTTGAGCTTGTGGAATCGGCAACGATCACATGAAGCTCGCACGGAGGGGAAGTTATACGGAGGCATGGTGTTTTGGTCTGGGGGAGAGCAGACAGGGTTGACCTAGCGACTGGGCAGTAGAGAGAAGGGTGTGTCCTTGGTGAGAGTCACGGTAGAGTGCCAAGGCTTTGGAACGGGGAGCCAGTGCAGTTGGCTGACTCAATACTGTACCGAGGCAGCAGATCAGATGAATCGGGACATTGACCCAACTAAGGCTTGCGAGTCTTATAATCAGATTACCTCGTCCAGGCAGCGTACAGAGCTGGGTGGTCTTGACTGCCGAGTTGCCGTTACCTTGCGTCTCTCACCACTGCGCCACTAGTCAGCATCCATGCCGCAGTGCTGAGTGGTTTTCTTGAGCGTGGTGGTTTCTGACACGCCGCGTATATGCAGCTTCAGCTTTGCTTATGTTGGATGCAACCATCTATACCCTTAAGGTTTCGGCTAGGCTTGACATGGCAGGTTGGCCAGTGCGGTTGAGAGTACGATAAACAAGGTATATCGTATTCAGGATCAGAACACGTAATGCGATATCTTATCGTCACGCAGCACGTGTTTGGCAGCGAGTCAGCGTCATGGTACGGTAGCATCACGTTGGAAAGAAGGTTTGCCGAAGGGTAGAGTGAATATTAAGTGGAGATTACAAGGGTTCTATTCTAACTCAATCTGGTGAAATTGTTTATCTCTAAGAAGGCCACTGAAATAAGGGATCTCGCTGGTAATGAGCGGCATTGAATATTGGGGACACCTGTTCAACCCGTATCGATGACCATTTCATGCATGGAGGTGTCTCATAAATGACGAAACAGACAACGCCCAAGATCAGCTCACCATGTCCTCGGTTGCGATTGGAATATGCATGTTGGATCAAAACAGCCACGACAGGGTTGCTTGTCTAACCTGAACAGCCTTAATAGGTCGATAGCTTGCTAAATTCGCCACGGGCCCTGATCCGATAACCCCATTTGAAAAAGAGGAAGGGAGCTGGCAGCAGAAGCACACTAATGCAGGCAAAGATAGTGCTGCCCCAATCGATGCCGATCTTTTCATACATGGGCCAGACAAAGAGAGGGAAAGCACCTGCAGCCATGGATCGGACAAAAGTATTAGCCGCAATGGCGCTAGCACTGTAGCGAGTGAAAGTATCGACGAGATACTGGAGGGACGATTGGAAGATGGTGGTGAAGCCAACCCCTGTAAGGAAGACACCGATGATGGATGGCCACGGGCTCGAGACGTGCTCAACCGAGGTCCCTAAAAGACGATAATAACGGGTCAGTCGTCTATGCAAGTCATCTCCACAATTCTTTTATCACTGGCATGCAGGTTCGGGGCGGTTCCGCTAAGAAATTGCGACTTACAGCCAAAAAGGAAAAGACCTGCAGAGAAAGCAAATCCACCCACCATCATTGGTGGAAGTCTCGCTTCAGGGACAGGCTTGAAGTTGTTGGCGACGAGCTTCTTTCCGTAATAGATATTGTTGAAGATGTTGGCCGCCGCGGCAAAGAGACAGCCAATCAAGAGGGACAGGAAGGGGAGCTGGCTCACGACGGGGCCCCATCTTCGGAACCGGCCGTATTCGAGAGCGAAACTCTCGAGGCTCGCGTAAAGGATTGCTGGTAAAAGTCCCTGAGTCAGCAGCGTTTGGGAAGGTAACAGCAGGTAACGTCGAAACTGGCTGGGGACATATGTAGCGCTTACCGTAGACGAAAGAGGTATAGATCGTGAGCAATAGGCAGATTGGATCCAGAAGCATCTGAAACGGGCGGACGAGGTAGGTACTCAGTAGACTCTTAAACGTTGGGCTAGTCTCCTCCCACTGTGATTTTTGTTTCAGCCAAGATATCAGCCACGGAAGGGCGCCATAAGCGGGAAGATTACGTGCGGGACCGGATCTCACATACCTTAGCGTGGAGGGAGAAATTCCCCGTAGACCGACGGAGGCGGCTCGCCTTGCGGGTGAGCAGCACGTCAGCGTGGCTCTCGTCCAGCCACAAGGCGTCCAGGACGAACTGGACCATCATGATGATGCCCGTCAGGTACTCGGTCCAGCGCCAGCCGCAGCCGCTTGCGATAAAGGCGCCGCCGATGATAGGCCCCAGGGTCGGCGCGGCAGCGATGGTGATGCCGTAGCACACCATTGGAGTGCCCCGCTGGCGCGGGGTCCAGATGTCGACGATGGAGCCGCCCGTGATGGAGATGGGGGAGCTGCCGAAGACGCCTGCAAAGAACCTTGTTATTAGGATTGTCTGGATATCCTTGGCGGTCGCAGTGCCGAAGGCGAAGGCTGCGCTAATGAAATAGGGCTAGGGAGGTTAGCGAGGGTCCATAACGGTTGGTTGGTGCTGTAATCATGCAGGCAACGGTGACATCAGGGATGGGGGGGTCCTTACAGCGAGAGCAGGCCATTTCCGGCCGTAGACCTCACACAGAGGCGCCCACAGCATGGGTCCAAGGGCGAAGCCGAAAATGAGCAGACTTGTGCCCGCGTTGGCGACCTCGTACGACACATGGAACTCCTGGCTGATCTCTGCTGTGCCGGCCGAGTAGATGGCGGAGGCGAAGGTGATCCAGCAGGTGGTCAGGGCCCACAGGGCTGTCGTGTAGACCTTTTTCCCCATGGGCCAGTTCTGGGGGTTGAGCACGTCGGAGTCTCCCTCGAAGTCGACTATATCGCCCAATTGGGCCTCCTCCTTGGCGACACCCATGTTGGACTCTTCTTCGTTCATCATCGCTGTCAGATCATCCGGTGGAGCCACTGTCTCTCCGTGATTTGGCGGGATGCAAGTCTAGATCAGATCAGACACGTACTGTAAGGCGTCAAGATAAGGCAGAGTCCTTGTCTGGAGATTGTGTTTCTGTGGGAGAGAATCCTTTTGCGGATTTCCTGAAAGGCCTTTATCATGTTTTCCCTCAGCGCTAGCATCATGTGTTTTTTCTTGACGCTCGTAATGGCCAATTTCGTGAGTGTTTTCGCTCTCTCGCTCACTCGCGCATCTCGCATAAGTTATGCGACTGCCGGGCCAATAGCAGCGCTGAGCACGATCTGCGGGGCATCATCTCGCACAATTGTCCGCTGCCTCACTCGCCCGATCTTGAGTCCTCTGCGACGTTCTACGCGGCATCGCTCTACGTTTGTTCATTCTGTAATTCTGATTGCCAAGCCACCAAATCCCAGGTCCTCTAGGGTAATCATCTCTCACTGACGCTCGCAAGATGGACTCTCTGGGAAATCTCTCCATGCCAGGCTTGGCTCAGTCGCACGTCCAAGTGCGGACCTGCATCCACTGTCGCCAACGCAGAGTCAAATGCGACCGTCAGTTCCCCCAATGCTCTAATTGCATAAGGTCCGAAGTCAATTGCATCTATCCTCCCGGTCGAGGCAGGGCACCCAAGAGGCCGAAACGCAGCCTTGCTCCCCAGCTATCAGAACGTTTATCACGCCTTGAGAACATCATTGGACAGTTCGGCGCAGCTGGTAAGTGAAATGCATCCGTACACTCAATCACTACAGACTGTATCTAACGGTTACATAGCCAGAGAGAACCAGGATACCCCACAGACTGCGCAAGACAGTGAGGGTCATTCATTTGAGCAGGACTTTAGTCGTCTCAAAGTCGATGAGTCAAAGAGCTACTACGTGAACAACGCATTATGGGTCACTCTATCCAATGAGGTCAGTCCCTCCCTTATTTCTTGCTAACCTTTTCTCATGGCTGATATCATCTGTAGGTTGAAGAACTTCGTGATCTTCTGTTTGAGCCTGCCAGTGAAGACGCTGGCTACGAACCTTCCATTGCTTCATCCGCCACCACCGCCGCTACTTCACCATCATCTCCCCAGCTGGGTCTCAATGCTGCCATCTTTGGCTATCGCGCCATAGCTTCTCCTCTATACCATTACCATCCCTCACTACAACAAGCTGTCACGCTCTTCGCCGCATTCAGTGAGAATGTCGCGCCTCTGGTCCGCATATTTCACATGCCGACCTTGACAAGAATCTACTGGGACGCCATCGCTTCTCTTGGCACAGTCGACAAGCATACCGAGGCACTGTTATTCTCTATTCATTACTCAGCTGTCATTAGTCTCAACCCGGAGCAATGTCTCAATATCCTGGACGAGACTCGTGAGGCTGCCCTGGAAAGATATCGGTTTGCGGTGGAACAGGCCCTCGCTCAAGGCAATCTCCTCAGCACTCAGAGCATGACTATGCTGCAAGCCGCAGTACTTTTCCTGTCTGCTCTACCAAATGAAGACGACTCACGTGCTGCATGGGCACTCACATCGCTGGTCTTCCATATCGCAAGGACCATGGGTCTCCATCGCGACGGCACCATATTTGGGCTAAAACCCTTTGAGACTGAGCTGCGCCGCCGCTTATGGTGGCAGATCTGCATTATCGATAGTCGCTCATCAGAATATCACTGCAATGAGCCTATTGCGCAGGGTTTCATTACAGATACCAAGCCCCCGTTGCACATCAACGATGTTGACTTGTCACCTGAGATGGTGGAGCCTCCAGCTGAAAGATGGGACCATGCGACTGACATGACGCTCACGTTGGTCAGGTGTGAGGCCATACAGACAGGTCTGAAGCTGGGCCGCATGAGACACAAGCAGAACAAAGCCACAGACGATGCAGGTACCCCAAGGGCAGATGACACCTCTGATTCTCCCAAGACTCTGATCCAGGAGTTGGAGTCTCGGTTGCGGGATAAATATCTACCTATCTGTGATACTTCTGTGCCATTTCAACTTCTCTCCTCAGCAGTGGCACAGATCATCCTTGGACGGTTCTGGCTCATAACGCAGTACTCGGCCGTGTCACGGGAAAAGGAAGTTGATGGCAGAAACACAAGTACCCAATCCCCCCCCACCCCCAACACCGCAGGCCAGCTAGAGAACAAAGTGCGCGATGAGCTCTTCCAAACTTCAATCAAGATACTAGAAGTGTCAGGCATGCTTCTCACGAGCAAAGAAATCATCCAGTTCACATGGTACTCCAAGACTCACATTCAATGGGGCGCCATGGCATTTGTTCTCTCTGAGCTATGCGCTCGACCTCAATCAACACAATGTGACCAGGCATGGGACTGTGTAACAACAGTTTACGAGGGTTGGAAGGTCGACGAGAGCAGACAAGATGAAACGCGCCTTGCTTTGTGGAGACCTATAAAGCGACTCATGGCCAAGGCTCGTTATGTTAAAGAAATGCAGCAGACAACTCCTGGGCGGCCGTCAAACGCTGGTCGTAGAGTTCAGAGAAGAGATCCGGTTCTGTACTCTCCTTCACCGGGGCTTTTCTCGCAGTACCCAACACCAGCATACTCTAACAACTGGTATGGACAGCTGCAGCAGACACCGCCTTCTATATCAGCGTCAGAGGCATCATTGCCCAGCATTGCAGCAGTGCCACTTGACAGCAGTGGTCAGTCAGATGCGCTGCAGAGAGTACTTGGCACAGAAACTCTAGGTCCTTTTATGGATATGATTCCGGAATGGCCTTGGGTTGATGCTGAACATGGGGCTTCATCTCTGGCGGGGTTTGATCTTGGGCCACCGAGATTCACTTGATTGATTGGATTATCTGATGGGGACTAGTGTTGGATTCTCGGGTTTAACGCACAATATAACAACTTCTCGTAGAGAGGCAAGCTACTGCAAGATAAAGGCATACAAATAAGAGGTGTCTATTTGGTTGAGAGCTATTCTATATGCAATGGAGATAACATTGGATCTCCCCTGAAAAACAATACTCGTACAATCAGAATTTAGTCAAAGTATCTTGGTATCTCTCTCTTAACAAAGTCATCAAATGATGTAGCCTCACGGCCTGTCAAGAGCTCGACATTACCCCGCGACTTCTCGTAATCCTCAGGAGCATACAGTGCCCTCGTCTCCACCATGGACTTGGCGAGAGACTTGGCTACCACATCAGGAACATGAAGCTTGGCCAGATTCTCAAGGTACTGCTCGACCGTGATGTGATTGACCTTGACCTCGGGCTTACCAGCAGCGACAAGCTCTCTGTTGATGATCTCCCACTGCTCAGTCTGCGAGAGCAAGGCTGGCCCACTGAGATAGACGACATCTTTCTTGGGGTCCCCCTGATAGTCACCCGCGTACAGCCGCGGGTTCACTAGCACGGCTGCAGCCGCACGCCCAATGTCCTTCGGGTCAATGGGATCGTGCGGCACTTCCGGAGCTAGCAGATTGACTTGTTTAGGCTCCGAAGATCGATCAAGGTAGATTCGCAGCGGGTTGCTCGCAAAGAAGCCGGCCCGTACCGCTGCATGTGGCACCCCGAGCTCCTCCAGCGCAATCTCAACCTGCGCATGCTGCCACGGGATGAAGTGGTCAGCCTTGATGGAGCGAATGTCACCCTTTGTAGTACCCGCGGTCCTGACCTGACTGGTTGACAGGAACACGACGTACTGGATGCCAGCGTCGCGCAGGGCGGTGATGGCACCGCGCAGCGCGTCCTTGGAGCGCACGGCGTAGATGAAGGCAGCCTGGGCGCCTGTATCATGCACGGCCTGCTTCACGGAGTCGAGATCGGTTAGGTCGGCACTGATGCGCTGCAGGTCTGCGGCGCGCTCATGCTCGGGCGAGATCCACTCGTTGTGCTTGGAGGTGTCGCGCAGGGCGATGGAGACGTGGGCGCCGAGAGCGTGGGCCTCGAGTGCGACGGCGGAGCCAACTTCGCCAGTGGCACCAAAGACGAGGACCTTGGAGAAATGTGGAGATGGCATGGTGCGATGCAGAGTGAGATAAGCAGGGATGGAGTGGCAGTGAAGGTGGTACACAGTAGGAGAATGGTAGGGCAGCTGAAGCTTGTTTCGGTGAACCAGAGCGTGTTGACGTATCAGCATTTATGTACTCACATTGGACCTCCGAAGATGTCCGCCTGTAATCGCTTGCAATTCCGACCTTCAGCGTCATCCTCAGCGATCTTTGCGTCGCTCAAGTCTCGGATAACCAGCCCGAAGACGCGGGTGGAGCCTCGCCATCTCGCATACTCGCATAACTACGGCTCGCGATTGGTTGACTGTGATCAACCCCTGAAATCTGTCATGTCCAGATTTGGCAACACTTCGTCTTGGCGATCTGAGCATCTGAACATGGCAATCCCTGCTTGTCACCAAGAGCCAGTTCGTGCGGTTGTGGGACAACCTGTCAGTCAATCAAGTCCAGATGATAATAAACTCAAGCTTTTTAGCGTACAGATACTACTGCACAAGTTATGTACTAAAGTTGATAGTGCGATTCTTTAAGGCTGCAAGCTTGAGAGCAACTTGCGCAATGTACTGCCCTACGCTTGGCGTGTCTGGTTGATAGCGACAACATCAAGTGGACAAAAGGCATAATATGAATAGATAGATAAAAAATGCAAGAAACAATAGTGATGAGAAAGTTGCATCAATTTATCGTATTTCTAATCTTGATCAAATAACTAAAGTCGTATATGAATCTATTAAGCACCCTACCCTAGAACAACATCAATAACAGACATGAAGCTACCGTAAGGCGTGTTGACAGCATTGATCTTGAGCCTCGAGTCCACCGCCTCCAGAATAGCCTGCCAGCTCTCGAGGTCTCGCTCAAGCGAATTAAACAGCTGCATCATGCCCACGTCGCGAGATCGAAGAACACGCTCATTCACTGACGAGACGGTGCCAGGCTCAGGGACCACAAAGTCCATGATCAACACATGCGAGTTCTGGCCCATAGACTCAACCGTGTTCTTGAGGATCTTGACAGAGTTCTCAAAGTCCCAGTTGTGGAAGATCTGGCGCAGGAGGTACACATCGGCGCCGACGACTGGTTGCTTCTGGAAGAAGTCGTATTCTTGAAATTGGATGCGGTTGGCGATGCTGGCCTCGTTGTTCTCCTTGATTACCTTGGCGCCTTCTTCGACGACGTGGGGGATGTCTTGGATGATGAAGGTGAGATCGGGGAAGGCCTCGGCCAGTTTTACACAGCTATGTCCGATGTTGCCTCCAATCTGACACGAAGTACATTAGCTACTGTATGATCATAAGGTTTGAGACCGACTTACATCAACAACACTGGCCTTGCCAAGGCCTGCCCAATCAAAGCCACTAACAAGATGCTTCAAGTCACTCTTGGGGCTGGTGGCAATCGCATCCATGACACGACCAAATAGCTTGTAAACATCAGGCTGCTTGGCGATGTACTCATACATGCGAAGGTCAGTGTTGAACGCAGCGTTAAAAGCTGCCTTGTTGGGAGCCGTGCTGTCAGGCCATCTCTCATGTGCAGTGACCATAGACGCAATAACTGGGGCAATGATGCTGGTCATCCAAACTCTCTGGTCAGAGAACCTAGTGTTGGTCACCAAAGCAGCTGAGGTAGCCGAGTGAGCGACGAAGCCATGTTCAGGCTCGGCAAAAAGATGGTTCGTCATGCCCATGCGGGCGAGGGTCTTGAGTCGTAGTTCAGATACACCAGCCTTGGAGGCCAGTTCTGTGTATGAGATCTTGCCCTCCAAGGGTACGAGCTCAAAGATCTTGAAGTGGCTCATCCATCGGAGGATCTCCATGTAATGGTACTATAACGGTCATTGAAAGCCAAAGAAATCGTGTATGATGGGGTACTTACACCTGTGATGACATTCTGCAAATACTCGCCAGGGCCGGAGACAAGCTGGAAGATTTGCAACGCACTATCAAGGAGCTTCTCCTTAGCAACCTGCGCTTCTTCAGGCGCATCAGGAGATAAGTTGATAATGGGTGCATCCCGCTCGAAGCTAGGCTCGGGGAGCTTGTTGGCTCGGAGGTACCCGTTCAACGTGGTGGCGTTCTTGTTGAGATCTTGGACCAAGACCTCCAGGGGTGACAGAGCAGCATGCCCATTGACGCCATTGACGCCATTGGTGCCATTAGTACCGTTAGTACCATTGGTACCGTTAGAAATGCCGTTGGAAACCATGTTGGGCGATGTAATTGGTAAATGTCAAGACAAGGAAGATAATGTTGAATTGCTGTTGCTGAGATGATGCTGAGAAGATGGAAATCAACAGAGGCTTATCAAGTCTATAAAGTGGTGCCATTTGAATGCAGCTGTACTATAAAATGTGCAGGCGGTTCAGGCCTACCTGTTTTGGAAGTCCGAAGTCCTCCGATCTATGCGTATTTCACCATGCGCGGGTGAGGCGACTTTCGAAATTCGGATATCTTCGGCCGGTGCTTACGCACAAGCTACACTAGTGAGGCGCTGCCAACTCATATAAACAAGATCACCCTAAAGGACACGACAGATTGATCCATCTCATGTGAAAGGTCGTAAATCGAAATAATTCTAATTCAGAGCATATTCTACTCCATCTCACTATCGCCATGGCCAAACCAACCCAGCATTATGAGGTCATCATCGCTGGAGGAGGAATCGCTGGAGTCACTCTCGCCCTCATGTTCGAGAAGCTCGGCATCAGCTATTTCCTCCTCGAAGGACGCGATACTCTTGAGTCTGACAGAGGCGCTGGCATTGGTCTGCAGCCAAATGGACTGCGTATCCTTGACCAACTCGGTCTCGTGGAGGATATTGAGGAGGCTACTATACCACTTGAGAAGTGGTTCTCTTATGACAGCGAGGGCAACTTGATGAATGACTCTGACGCCATGGGCCAATATCGTGAGAAGTTAGTAAAATGAACTCTGTTTATCTTGACTGTTGGCTAACAGGGTACGTGTTAGGATCGGATATCCTGTTGCCTTTATTGAGCGGCGCAAGCTGCTGCCCATCATGGTTCGTCACATTCAGCGCACAGAATGTGTCAGAACTTCAGCACGTGTAGCTTCAATTGAGGAGAGCGAGGACCATGTCACTGTGACAACAACAGACGGCCTGTCTCTTACCGCAGACATTGTTGTTGGCGCCGATGGCGTGCGAAGCGCTGTCCGCACACACATTGACTCAAAGCTCCCTGAAGGATTGACTGCTGATGACTGTGAGTTTTGCGTCAAGCTAATCATCGTGAAACTTGTCCTAACTTATGATCAGACATCAGCGTTGCCTGTTCCACAGTCTATGGCATGTCAGCGCCTACTGAAGGCATCGCGCCCGGTGAACGCTTCGCCGTCTATCGAGAGAACCAAACAGTCATCGGCTTCACAGGCAAAGACGGAATTGTGTTCTGGTTCGTGTTTGAGAATCTGAACCAGAACGTCCCGCTGTCTCAGGCCCCACGATACACTGAAGCGGAAGCCGAGGCTCTCTGCCTAAGCGTTGCTCATACGCAGGTCACCCCAAAGCTCAAGTTTGGAGAGATCTACAAAAACAGTGTAGTGGCAGTCAAGATTGGCGTCGAGGAAGGTGTCGCGAAGGGATGGCACACCGATCGCGCTGTCATCGTTGGCGACGCAGCTTGCAAGACTACCCCAGCTGGTGGACAAGGCGCCAACCAAGCCATAGAGTCCTGCGCCGTCTTCGTCAACAAGCTCATGGCAGCGCGAAAGGCTTGCCAGCCTGGTGAGAAGCTATCTAGCGAGGCTGTCAAGTCCATACTCGCTAGCTATGCTCAAGAGCGCGCACAGCCAGCTACTACAGCCCTGGAGAGATCCCAAATGGTTGGCAAGGCACTACTATGCACTCCAGGACCCGCAACTACTCTTGTCAAGGACATGTTGAAGCTTAGCAACGAAGACTGGCTTTTGCGTGCGTTCATGGCACTTTCTGCTGCGCCGCATCTGGAGGATGTTGAGCTTACGGCGAGAGGACATCTTTATAACAAGGCTGTTAGGGAGGCGCAGGCAGAGATGGCGAGACGTCAGAAAGTGGCGAAGGAGGTTAAGGAGGCGGAAGAGAAGGAGAGCAAGAAGGCTGCTGGTATTCAAGAGTCAGAGCAGCGAAATGACTTTGCGGGCCTTCGGAATCCAATGCAGGCAGCAACTGGAGTCGTTGAAGTTGGTTCTTAGAATAGTGCCTCAGTAGTATTGCTCGATTTCAATTCAAAGCCAGGTGTTACTCATTAACTTCTCCAATGATTTAGTTCACGTCATGAAATATGATAAACCCCTAGAAACATCCGACTCCTGATAATCTACACCACCGGCTGACGTACTAGCTCCCTGGGGACTTGGACATGGTCGTTCAACTTAGTCACAAATTCCTACTGAAACCAAGTCCAACTCTACGGACTAAGGCATAAGATTACAAAATATCAGACTGCTACAGTAGCGGGAGAATTGATAGTGATGTGATTGAAGTGCCGAGTTTCGAGTCACCACCTGGGTATAGTCCAGATGGGATCAAGACATTAGTGCATCTCCTACGTGACTCTTCTCTTGATCTCATTTGTCCTCGGTTCACGGCACACACTACGCCACCCTGCCAGTTTCAGCTTTCCCTGTCAGATAAGGATTCGGACCTCTTCGGAGCTCATCTCTGATCTGACCCTGCGTGGCGTAGTTCAACGCTATACTGACCCTGGCCCACCGACGCCAGCCACTACGGACATTTTCGCAAAAGCGCGGAACCAACACCAACACTGCATTAGCCTGTCCCTTACGAATTACCAAAAAGGATCACGCAGGTGTAATTCCCTCTGGTATAAGCCAGACATGTCTTGGCAGCAAAAGCGACAAGACAACGAACATTGCACCTTTGTTACTGCTTTCAACAGCGATTTTTCCTGCCATTCTTCACGATGGCGTCCCCGGCAGATGTATATGTCTTTGGCGATCAGAGCACGCCCGTTCTTGACAAGCTACAGGCTCTTGTACGCGTGAAAGACAATGCGCTTTTGACTTCTTTTCTTGGCGAGGCGTTTCTGGCAGTTCGGCGTGAAATTGTTTCGCTATCGTCTATAGAGAGAAAGTCGATTCCCGAGGCTGAGAGCTTGAGTTTACTCTTGGAGGGCGTTCGGAGGAGCGAGCCTCATGCGGCGCTGGATAGTGCTTTTGTGTGCATCTATGAGATTGGATACTACATTGAGTGAGTCGAGATGAGAACACAAAAGCCTATTTTGCTGACTGTTACTAGCTATCTGGCCCGTTCAGATAAACAACATCCATCGGTATCGCCGTCTTATCTACTCGGTATCTGCACCGGTAGCATTGCAGCAGCGGCTGTCAGCTGTGCGAAAGATGTTTTCGAGATCTCGAAACTGGGCGTTGAGGCTGCTACAATTGCCTTCCGACTTGGAATGCACGTCCGTAGAAGAGCCGAAGCCCTTGGTTACTCGACACCTTCAAGCTGGTCTATGATCCTGTCTTCGAATCAGGAGGAGCTTGTTTCAGAGGCTCTACAAGAATTCTCCAAGGACAAGGTAGGTTCCAGAGCTCCAACATTGCAAACCCGAGGGAAGCTCATTCTGGTCCTAGAACCTTACATCCAGCACGCGTCCCTACATCAGCGCCATTGGTCCTGGCTTCACAACAATTAGCGGCCCTCCAGCGATC
The DNA here is from genome assembly GCA_014898885.1 of Fusarium lyarnte (nom. inval.). Taxonomy (NCBI): domain Eukaryota; kingdom Fungi; phylum Ascomycota; class Sordariomycetes; order Hypocreales; family Nectriaceae; genus Fusarium; species Fusarium lyarnte (nom. inval.). The sequence continues at coordinate 77,700 of JAAVUB010000149.1, forward strand.
CTCGACTCACTGAAGGCTTGTGATGCTTTCTCTGGGAAGAGGTTATATCCGGCTCCCATCTATGGTCCTTACCATAACTCTTCAGCATATTCAGAGTCCGGCCTCGATCATGCCCTCGTATCAATCCTGGAACACGTTGAGTTCCTAGATAACAAGATGCTCATTCCCATCATCTCCTGCGCCTCAGGATCTCGCTTAGACCAGCTGTCCTTCGAAGGCCTCCTTAAGGACGTCGTGAGCAGCGCCCTGTCCCAGCAAATCCGCATGGATCTCGTCACCGAGGCTCTGCTAGAAACCGTTTCTGGAACCGACGCTACATTGATACCGGTCAATGCCCAAACCACTGTTTGCAGTATCGCCGACTGGCTGGTCAAGCGAGGAGCCACAACGCGCATTGGACCAACCCTGGAGAGCCTGACCAAAGGCCGAGCAGAACCCCATCTTGCTCCCGGCGACGAGAACAAGATCGCCATCATTGGTTTCAGCGGGCGATTCCCAGAAGCCGACAACCTCGATGAGTTTTGGGATCTTTTGATTCGTGGTCTCGACGTCCACAAACCAGTGCCCGAAGAGCGCTTTGCTCGCGACCACTACGATCCCACTGGCCAGCGCAAGAACACCAGCCAAGTCCAGTACGGCTGCTGGCTAAAGTCCGCAGGCTACTTCGACACCCAGTTCTTCCACATGTCTCCCAAGGAAGCCATGCAGACCGATCCAGCACAGCGCCTCGCCCTCCTCACAGCTTACGAAGCTCTAGAGATGGCTGGAGTCGTGCCTGACCGAACTCCCTCAACCCAGCGGAATCGCGTCGGCGTTTACTACGGCACTACGAGTAACGACTGGGGTGAGGTGAATTCTTCGCAGGATGTTGATACTTACTACATTCCTGGAGCCAACCGCGCCTTTATTCCTGGCAGAGTCAACTACTTTTTCAAGTTCACGGGCCCGAGTATCGCTGTTGACACTGCTTGCTCTTCGAGTCTTGCTGCTATCAACCTCGCGATCACTTCGTTGAAGAACAGGGATTGCGATACTGCGATTGCTGGTGGGACTAATGTCATGACGAACCCTGACAACTTTGCAGGCCTCGATCGGGGGCATTTTCTCTCTCGTACTGGCAACTGCAAGGCCTTTGACGATGGTGCAGACGGTTACTGCCGCGCTGATGGAATCGGCACCCTGATTCTCAAGCGCCTGCCAGACGCGATCGCGGACAGCGATCCTATCTTTGGAGTCATTCTAGGAGCTCACACCAACCACTCAGCAGAGTCTGTCTCCATCACAAGACCTCTCGCCGATGCCCAGGAGTATCTCTTCAAGAAACTCCTAAACGAGACTGGTATTCATCCTCACGATGTTAGCTACGTCGAGATGCACGGCACAGGAACCCAGGCCGGCGATGCAGTGGAGATGCGCTCAGTCCTCAACTCATTCGCCTTCGATCACAGCCGCCCACGAGACAAAAGCTTGTATCTCGGCTCAGTCAAAGCCAACGTCGGACACGCTGAATCTGCCTCTGGAGTCCTCGCCATCATCAAGGTGCTACTCATGATGCAGAAGAACACGATTCCTCCCCACTGCGGCATCAAGACCAAGATCAATCAGGGTTTCCCCAAGGACTTGGATCATCGTGGTGTCCGCATCGCTCTGAAGGACAGCGTGGATTGGTCTCGGAGTGAGGGTGGTAAGCGGAGAGTGTTGGTGAACAACTTCTCTGCTGCTGGTGGAAACACGTCCTTGCTGCTCGAGGACGGTCCTGCTGTTCATCCAGCACATCATCATGATGGAGATGCTCGTACTGAGCATGTCGTGGCTGTTTCAGCGCGGTCTACCAAGGCTCTTGAGGAGAACTTGAAGGCCCTTGAAGCTTTCATCGCCAACTCTTGGGCTCCGGAGGGTGAGCTTCTTTCTCAGCTCTCGTACACCACTACGGCGCGACGTGTGCACCACAGTCGACGGGTTGCGTTTGTCACCAACAGCCTGGAAGACTTGAGGAAGTCTCTTCTTGCTGCCGCGGCCTCTGCTGGCCAGGTCAAGGGCATCCCTGCTGTGTCACCCAAGGTCGGATTCCTCTTCACTGGACAGGGAGCGCAGGAGACTGCCATGGCCAACGGGTACTTCAAGAGCTTCTCATCCTTCCGATCGGACATTCACCAACTTGACTCCATTGCAACTCTCCAGGGTCTCCCATCAGTCCTGCCCCTCATTCACGGTACAACCCCTGTCGAGGAGCTTTCTGCGGTTGTCGTGCAGCTCGGAACCTGCATCATCCAGATCGCACTCGCCCGTTTCTGGATCAGTCTTGGCATAACTCCTCAGTACGTCATTGGGCACAGCCTGGGTGAGTATGCTGCTCTCCAGATTGCAGGAGTTCTCAGCGTCAACGATGCCATCTTCCTCTGCGGACACAGGGCAGCGCTTCTTGACAAGAAGTGTACTGCTTACACCCACGGCATGGTCGCTGTCAAAGCGGCAGCTGAAGATTTGAGGCAGCAGATCTCCTCCGACTTGAAGGTTGAGATTGCTTGTGTCAATGGCACCGAGGACACTGTCCTCAGTGGCCCCAACGCGGATATCGAATCGCTTTGTGGGAAGTTGACCCAGGCTGGTTACAAGCTTCACAAGTTGGAGATTCCATTCGCCTTCCATTCGTCTCAGGTCGATCCCATTCTAGACGATCTCGAAGAACTGGCTTCTCAGGTCGAGTTCCACGAGTCCAAGATCCCCATTGTCTCGCCTCTTCTACGCACGCTACTCACTGCCGACACACTCGGTCCCCAATACATCAGACGTCATTGCCGTGAAACGGTTGACTTCCTTGGTGCTATCAAGATGGCTGAAGCGCAAGGCATCATGGACCGAGCTGGCATGTGCATCGAGATCGGAGCCCACCCTATCCTTACGCGAATGGTCAAGTCAATCATCGGTCAGGAGTTCCGATGCCTTGCTTCTCTCCGCCGCAAGGAGGACCACTTCAAGACCCTTGCGGACTCTCTTTGCACGTTGCATCTCGCTGGCTTCTTTATCAACTGGGATGAGTACCATCGTGACTTTGCTTCATCTCGCAATGTCCTTCAGCTCCCTAAGTATAGTTGGCAGCTTGCGAACTACTGGATGCAGTACAAGTACAGCTGGTGTCTTACCAAGGGTGACGTTCCTGTTGAGAACACTGCTGTTGGTGTACCTGTGCAGGCGAGGGCACTGCGGCTCAGTGATTCTGTTCACAATGTCATTGAGCAGATTCATGGTGACAAGAAAAGCTCTATCACGGTTGAGTCTGACATGCATGACCCGTCTCTTTTGACCATTGCACAAAACCATCGCGTCAACGGTTTGACTATGGCCCCTTCGGTTAGTACTCTCTCTTTTGCACTTCTGGGTTCCATCGCTGACTTTATAATTTGCAGACTCTCTTCGCCGATATCGCATTTACTCTCGCCAAGCACCTCATTCAGAACCACGGCCTCGACACGCAGACCAATCTAGCCTCCATCAACAACATGGCAGTCGAGAAAGCTCTCATCGTGGGTGAGACTGGACCTCAGCTGTTCCGAGCATCACTCGATATGGATTGGACCACTATGCACGGCTCAGTTCGCATCTTCAGCGTAAATGCAGGCGGAAAACAGACCACTCTCCACGCAGTCTGCGATGTAGCGGTCGAGAACCCAAGTTCTCACCGCGAGAGCTGGCAAAGCCATGCTTACCTTATCCAGAGAGGCATCAAACATCTTGTCCAAGGTGCCAGTGATGGCTCTGCTCACATGATGCGTCGTGGCCTTCTGTACAAGATCTTCTCCAACTCGGTGCAGTACGGGTCTGCTTTCCAAGGCATTGAGCAGGTCTGGTTCGACAGCGAGGGTCTTGAAGGAACTGGCAAGGTCTTCATGCCATCTGGCAAGGATACCTTTGCGCTCGACCCGTATTGCTGCGACAGCTTGGGTCACATCACAGGCTTCATCATGAACTGCAGCGACAGCTTGGATCTTGATGACCACGTCTATATCAACCATGGCTGGCGCACTCTTCGCTTGGTCGAGCCCTACCAGTGCGACGTGCAGTACCAGACATACGTCAAGATGCAGGCGGTTGGCTCGGACGATTCAACGTACAGCGGTGATGTTCATGTTCTTCGTGATGGTAAGATCATCGGTATCTGTGGTGGCGTCACCTTCAAGAAGGTCGCTCGTAAGGTACTGGAGATGCTTCTCCCCAAGCCTTCTGGTGCCAAGGCCAAGTCTGCTGTCAAACATGTTGCTTCTGCGCCGGTCAGCCACGCAGTTCTGACTCCCCCATCTACCACCAACCATAGCGTCGGCTCGACATCACCTCCTGAGCCAACAGAGTCACCTGTTGCCTCTGCTTCTGGACTTGTTCAGAAGGCACTTGAGATCATTGCCGATGAGATTGGTGTTGACATGTCTCAGCTCACTGACTCTACTCTCTTGGCTGACCTGGGAGTCGATTCACTCATGTCGCTGACCATTCTGGGCAACTTCCGAGAGGAGCTCGATCTGGACATACCCGCGGCGCAGTTCTACGAGTTCTCAACCGTCCAGGATCTCAAGTCGTTCCTTGGTGCCAACGACCAAGACTTCTCAAGCTCAAACTCTGAGGCCGAGAGTTCTGCGTCTAGCGCCGCTTCAACATCCCCCAGTGACCATGGAGATGATACCGTTGATGAGGTCAAGCCTATCGTGGCTGAGATACCTCGCTCAACATCTACAATCTTGCAGGGCACCAAGCACTGCTCCCGAACACTCTTCCTATTCCCCGACGGAGCTGGCTCGGCAACTTCTTACGTCACCCTCCCGTCCATTTCCCCAGATATGAGAGTAATTGGACTGAACAGCCCTTACCTCACCAAGCCGCACGAGTTCAATTGTGCTCTCCAAGACATCACAGGCTCTTACCTAAACGAAGTGCGTCGACGCCAACCCCAAGGCCCTTATCATCTTGCAGGTTGGTCAGCAGGAGGTGTCTCCGCCTTTGACGCCGCTCGACAGCTTGTGTCAGAGGGAGAAGTAGTCGAGAGCCTCATCTTGATTGACTCACCCAACCCCGTTGGTCTTGGCAAGCTGCCAAAGCGTATGTACGACTTCCTCGAAAAGTCTGGCATCTTTGGCGCTTTCGAGATGGGCGAGGAAGCTCAAGCGCCGCCTGATTGGCTCTTCCAGCACTTCTGCGTCTTTATCGAGGCCTTGGATAGGTACGTGCCTGAGCCATTCGAGCATGGCATGGCGCCCAAGACGACCATCATCTGGGCTGCGGACGGCGTGTGCAAGAACCCCGATGATCCCCGCCCAGAGGCACAGCCTGACGATCCTCGGGGAATGAACTGGCTGTTGAATAACAGGGAGGACTTTGGGCCTAATGGGTGGGATGAGTTTATCGGCCCCAGCAACATCAGCACGCTGGCGATTGAGAATGCTAACCACTTCACCATGATGAGGGAGCCAATTGCATCGGCTCTTTGTGCGAAAATCCGGGACGCGATGGGTGTTAATTAACAAGAGTCTTGAAGCGGCAATGTTATGTATTTAGATGTTTAGCTTTGCTTTCTATAGTTGCTTTATTTTCTGGATAAAGTTGTATATCTTGTATACCCCCCAAATCATGGTCACTTAGCATAGCCGTGTTGGGATCTACTTATATCTTGTCTCAGCTAAGACGAAGTATTGGACTTTGCCGAAGAGAACATACTGTGACTTGATATGTGTCGTTGATATGTCATAGCTTTAACTATTAATCGAGTAATCGTCGCATTCACAGTTTCGGTATTCGGATCTGGGTCCGATCATCGACAGCTTCTTGTTCAAACCAAAACCACCATATACTATCATCTCATTGGTACAGCTCTATCTAGTATTGTACTATAAGAAAGGTAGATTTATACACAATCAGCTCTTCATTCGAACAGGCACACCTTGAATCACAGTGTCTTTCTCACTTCCCTCCGATCCTAGGCCCATACCTAGCTTGATGGCTTCATCCTCAGTAAAGGATCCGAAATAGTCAATCTCGTCAACAAGTCCCAAACCAGCGGGCGGAAACACACGATTGGTAACGTAATGCACGGTAAATGAGATGGCAAATCCGAGCGGGAACGCAAGATAAAATAGTTCGTGCCAAGCTTCGCCAACCTTGACTTTGTCTGGGGTCACACCGGCAGCAAATCCAGGCAGTTGAGTCGCAAAGCCAAGAAACCAAGCAATGAAGCTTCGGGGATTGAAACCAAAACTGAAATAATAAATGCTGGAAGGACCAGGATTATAGAGATCGGACAGTTTGATGCGACGGCCGCGGATCAGCCAGTAATCGCAGACTTGAATGCCAATAATCGGCCCAAGAAAAACACTGTAAGCGGACAGGACGGAGATGAAGACGCTGGCTGAAGAAAGAAGCTCCCACGGACACATGGCAACGCTCAAGACTAGAGCAATAAAAGCACCTCGCCTGATGTTGATATAAGAGCTGACGAGGCCGGCAAGGTCCATACCAGCACTATATGCGTTGTCAACCACGTTGATCGCAATCTGGCACATTACAAGGCCCAAGCCGGCAAAGAATGCCGCAGCTCTTGAACCGGATGAGTAGTCTCTGTCGAGCCACTGTTGGCAGATCAAGGCTTGAATGCAGAGTTAGTAAGGTGAAGTAAAGGAGGAATGGCTGGAGGATTCTACTTACGGGGATTCCAGATGGCCTCACCCCAGATTCCCTGGGTGGCTGAGGCTGCGAGGCAGCCGAAGAGAGGAAATAGTGTGCCGAAAAAGCTGCAAATGGATAAGTTGCCGCTCTTGCAAATCCCAGTCGTTGATTGTAACTTACATGATGGAAAACCACTGCCCAAAAACTTGGTCACCAGGCTTTTGAGCGAATCGGGTGTAATCATTTGCATTGGTAAGTCCTACTGCTATGCCACCGATGACAGTTGTTACACCTGATGTGATAGCCCAGCCAAGGTCATGAGAACTCATTGGTGTTGCACTCTCGGAAAGCAGAGGGCCGCCGCCTTTAGCTTCAACTAGGGACCAAATCATGATGGAAATTAGCGTGACCGAAGCAATGATGTTGAAAATAAGGAGAACCCTCTTGATTTTGTGAGGATGGATCCACAGAACTGGAATCATGGCGACATTGAAAAGAATCCAGCCAACGAACTGCTTCGTGTCTAGATGCGACGATGCAGGGAATACATTTCCTAGTCTTTGAAAGCTGGGGAACAAGGCAGACAAGATGACCGAGATGCAGAGACCGCCTGTCCACGACTGGACAGAAAACCAGACCAGACTGAGGATGATTCTCTGGACGATGGCGATGAAGGATCCGTATGGACCCCAGATATATCTCGAAACGACAGGGAAGCCGATATGCCACTCAGCACCTGTGTAGCCATTGAAGATCGCGACCAAGCTGATGATGACCTTGCCGATCAAGGTAGCCACAATGACCTGCCAGACGCTGAGGCCGGTGGCGACAAGAGAAGCGCCGAGCTGCCAATTGGATACTATTTGGGAGTCAGATTACGCGTATATCCGTAGAAGTTGCTCGTGGTGGCTTACTGGCAACTTGGTTCACCAGCCAGAACGATATAAAAGTCATGGTGTTCCATGTTCGACGCGCTGGCTCCAACGGGCGGATGTCGTCATTAATCCATACATTGGAGACGGCTCTGTCTGCGCTGGGCAGCCTCATCCAGGTCAAAATGGTTTTGATTGACATATTGGTAGGATGATGTTCTACGTCAGAGCTGTGATAGATATTGGAACTTGGTCTCATTGATTGACCCCTTCAGATCATCACGGATTCTATGGGTTTTCATTCCACTTTATGATGTCTTATCACCACTGAATATGAAGTATGTCTTGGACTTGGAGATAAGCAAGGATGCATTGCCACTACCTCTTAGTTGGGTTACATTGGGCGAGGTCGCAAAATCCTCTTCGTCTTGTTCAAGTCTCACACCGTAACCGACATTATTGAAAAGAGGGGTCGCTAACCGGCAGATAACAATTTGGAACTGCCTTGTGCTACTTGAAGTTGAGTCGTGTGTAACTCGTTTCCAGAATGAGAACTCACATCCGGTAGATGAAACCCGGAACCCGGAGGCCGGAACCAACCTGTCGTGTCGCACATGGCTTTGCAGACTAGCTAGAATTTCGATGAGAAGAAACAACGTTTCATTTGTTGATGAAGAATGGATACATAGAGCTACAGATACTGTAGAGAGATAATACATAGCCCCACATTGATTGCCCCTTCGGCATTCCCGATTTGGACATGGCGAGGCATTTAGCTTCAAAACTGACGATCATCAACGCACTCGGATCGTTTCATCCCGACCAAAGTTGACCGAAGATAGGGCAACCACTTGCTCGGGACAATTGCACCGTTCAAGTAAACAGGAATTTAGAAAGTTGAGAGGGGTTCATTTAACCCCGCATGTTATCTTTTCGATACGAGATATCCTGGTAGGGACCCCGCAGATGCATGCAACCTCATGGTTTGTTCATGTAAGCTAACTCGGCCGATTTGCTCCGCTTCCAATGACCAGATAATAGAAGCAAAAGCTCTGTAATGAAAGCAAAGAGTTGAATATTCTCACTTGTAAAATTACTTGAAAGACTGTGCTGCACAGGTTTCAGATTTGGAGTTCTAATCCCTGCCCATAATGACTCTAAGTAAAGCTGTACGCATAGGAGTCGACGTCGGCGGCACCAACACCGACGCCGTCGCCATAGACGTGGCCCTTGCTGCTCAAGGCGATGCCCAGCGAGGAGTCATCGCCTTTAAGAAAACCCCGACTACGCCAGATGCAACTGCGGGAATCGAGACTGCAGTGAGAGCTGTCATTGACGCTGGCAGCATAGTTCCCCAGCGGATAGCGAGCATCACGATCGGCACGACTCACTTTATCAATGCAGTCGTGGAGAGAGATGCCCGGAGACTTCAAAAGGTCGGCGTGTTGAGGCTGTCGCGTTCGTTCCTCCGAGAAGTACCTCCCTTCTCAGACTTCCCGCCTGATCTGGCAGCCATCATCAAGGGATACTGCGGAATCATCGATGGAGGCCTGCACATCGATGGTTCTCAAGAAGCACCCATCAAAGAAGCCCAAGTGATGGCCGAATGCGAAAAGGTCAAGGCAGAGAATCTAAAGGCGGTTGTCATTGCTGGCGTCTTTTCTCCGATTGACGAGGTGTTCAAGCAAGAGAGCCGCGTCAGAGACATCATCTTACGAGAAATTCCCGGAATTGACGTCGTTTGTTCTCATGAGGTGGCTAATATCGGCTTCCTGGAGCGCGAAAACGCCAGCATCCTCAATGCCGCTATCCTTCAATATGCTCGAAAAACAATGAGGAGGTTCAATCAGGCCAAGAAAAAACTTAACCTGACATGTCCCTTATTTATCACCCAGAACGACGGAACCACTCTTGATGCTGCTGCAGCGGCTAGGATACCTATTAGGACCTTTGCATCTGGAGCCACCAACTCGATGAGAGGAGCTGCATACTTGGCTGGGATTGATGCTGGAGGCAACTCTTCGGCCATCGTCGTGGACATTGGTGGAACTACAGCTGACATTGGCGTGATCCTACCGAGTGGACTTCCAAGACAAGCCTCTGCCTATGTCACAGTCGCCGGAGTCAGAGTGAACTATTCAATGCCTCATCTGCACTCCGTTGGACTCGGTGGGGGTTCGCTCGTGCGCACCGTTGATGGAAAAGTCAAGGTCGGCCCTGAGTCGGTCGGCCACTACCTTATTGAAGAAGCTCTTGTTTTTGGCGGCAATACATGCACTGCATCTGATATCGCTGTTGCGCTGGGAAGAGCAGATATGGGTGATAGGAGCAAACTCACTGGACAGAAGTCTGAGTTTGTCCAATCAGCAAAAGACTGTATCAAGACTCTACTCGATGGAGCTGTCGACGTCATCAAGACCTCTGCTGATCCGCTGCCTGTCCTTCTGGTAGGAGGAGGTGCCGTGCTTGCACCAGAGGACATCTCAGGTGCCTCCAAGGTCATCCTCCCACCATTCCACGATGTTGCGAACGCCATTGGTGCTGCTATCTCTCGTGTCAGCGGCGACGTTGATATTGTACAGAGCACAGCACATCAAACAGAGTCCCAGGCTCTTGAGCGCGCAAAGACGATGGCTGTCGAAAGAGCTATTCGAGCTGGTGCTATTCCCGAAAGTATCACGATGGCGAATGTGGAGAGTATTCCGTTGCAGTATGTGTCTCACCAAGTTAGAACCATTGTCAAAGCGGTGGGAGACGTCGATTTCAAGGGCTATGTATCGGATTTGGAGCTCGAGGCTGTAGATGATGACGACGACGAAGCTAGTGAAGAACCTGAAGGGCAAAAGAATCGAGCTGTCAAGACTACCGACGTTGAACCTCTGGATCCTTTCGTATACACTCCTACCATCAAGGTTAACGCTGAGGGCGTGCCCGAATGGATACTCAATGAAACTGATCTGGCTTGGTTGGCTGACGGGTGCTATGTGCTCGGCTGCGCTGGCGGCGGCACTCCAGCTCCTAGCTTCATCCAGCTGCGGGACATTATACGACAAGGCCACACCATTCGCATAATCGACCAGTCTTCCCTCAAAGACGATGCCCTCATCTACTGGGGCGGCCACATGGGATCTCCCGCCGTTTCCGTGGAGCGACTACAGTCGACCGAGACAGTCCAAGCATTCGAAGTGCTCATGGAGTATCTCGGCCACAAGAGTATCGACGCTGTCATGGGATTAGAGATTGGCGGTGCCAACGGCATGGAACCAATGCTCGTTGGCTCCTCGCGGTTCTTCAATGCGCCCGTAATTGACGGCGACTGGATGGGCCGAGCATATCCTACATACTGGCAGACTACGCTGGCGGTACATAAACCACTGGAACTCGTTCCTTGTGCGATTGACTCTGGCGACGGCAAGAGTATCGTAATGACGCGAGCGCCAGACGACGAGATTGTCGATAGAGCATTGAGAGCGTCGTGTTCCGAGATGGGAAGTCGAGTCGGCATGGCCGCCAAACCTACCACTACCGAGAACGTGCGGAGGTATGGCGTGCTGAACACCTGTTCTCTGGCTTGGAGGATAGGCAGATGCATCGCCCGCAGTGTTTACAGCAACCAGCTCTCAACAGTTGCAGAGTCGATTGTCAAAGAGGCTGGTGGGTTGAGATCAGCCAGGGTGCTGTTTCGAGGCAAGATTGTTGAGGTCGAGCGAAGACTATACAAGGGACACTCGCATGGTGCTCTACGGATTGAGGCATTCGACGAGCATGTCGATGACGAGGATAGTGGATCGGAGCGAATGACACCTGTAGTATCAGGAGGGACATTGCGAATCCCATTCAAGAACGAAAACATTCTTGCAGAGCATACCCCTGCCGACGGCTCTGAAGCCAAGATCATCGCATCTGTCCCTGATCTCATTGCTGTGCTGGATAATGGCTCTGGTAGAGCACTGGGTGTTCCAGAGTTCAAGTACGGCTACAGAGTGACTGTCTTGGGCATTACGTGCTCGCCGCAGTGGACAAGAACGCCTTCTGGTATCGAGATTGGAGGACCGAAAGCATTTGGCTATGATGATGTTGTTTACAAGCCTCTTGGGGAGTATGTGGAACCTGTGAGTGTGATTAGAGAATATGCTTAATTAGAGGTGTTATATCCCATTAGGTGGTGAGAAGCTAGACCGACGTAGCACCAGATATCAATATTGCAAGATATAAATTTCCATGTTCAAAAGAGGTTGCTATCAATTGGCGCAAGTTCAACGGGATCGGCTTATTCTACCCCGCGCCTGAGGTGCAGTCTACCGCTAACCCAAATATGGGTATAAAATCTCAACCCTAGACAAGTCATCCATTAAATACTCGCCTTTTTCCCACATCCAACGTTAGATCGTAATACATCAAGAAGTCTTCTTCGTTGAATATTCGTCTAAACAAGCATCATGTCAGACACAACCGGAACACCTACAACATGGGTAGTGGTTGGTGCTTCGCGGGGAATCGGTCTCGAATATGTCAAGCAGCTCCTTCAGGCAGGACACACAGTGATTGCGACAGTTCGCAACCCAGATGCATCAGGACTATCAGCTGTGATTAAAGCTCATGGTAGTCCAGACAACTGTATTGTCGAGCAATGCGACGTTACAAGCAGCGAAAGCATCGATGTAAGATCAACTTGTCCTTCCTGGTCATTGTGGACACGATGTCTAATGGCTTCATGTGCAGAACTTTGCGGCCAGGATGAGCGCACTTGTAAACAAGGGAATCAGGCTAGATAACATCGTCATGAATGCAGGTGTCCTCAGATACCCAAACCGAGCAACAGAATTGTAATACCTCATCAACCAGCATTCCCTGATGTGCAATTGCTAACTTGACCTGCCAGATCATACGACAACTTCAAATTCCACATGGAAACCAACGTCATCGGACCCATCATCTGCGCACAGAAACTGGTCAACTTAAATCCCGATAGTCCTCCTTCCAAACTGATTTTCATCTCCTCTGACTCTGGGTCAACCACCAATTTTCTGGCGTATGAAGATGGGTTTGCAGCATATGCGGCGAGCAAGGCTGCGCTGAACCAAATGCTGAGACACATGGCGCAGGAACTGAAAAGACGCGGCGGCAAGTGGGCTGAGATATGTGTCCTGGCTCTCCATCCTGGCGAGGTGCATACGTGAGTGTTTCCTGCTCGAGTACTAAAGCTTGACTGATAATAAGAAGGGACATGAACTCTGGCGAGGTTGGCACCTGGGACGTGGGAACTCTTTTGGAGCCAGATGAGAGTGTCTCGGGCATGCTTAAGGTGATTGGTGAGAAGGACCACAATGATAGTGGCACGTTCTGGTGCTGGGATGGCAGAGTAAGTTTGTCGATTTTTCCATTCAGTATAATACTAATAACTTGCAGGCTTATCCTTGGTAGTAAGGGATAGCTAAAGTAGGAGCCGTTCTAGTAAGGTTTGGTTTATAAGGTATTAAGCAGGTATATAGCTAGTAGTAGGCTATGTAAATTAACTAACAGCCAGGTGGTACTGCCAGTCTTTGACCGCTTACTTTCCCCTCTTTAAGCAGATTCCATGCCTCTTGGACCTTATCTAGGCCACCGAGAAGTTGAACAGGCACTTCCTGCAGCCACCCAGATGCAAGCTCGCTTTCCAAGAAATCCCACCACACCCACTATGTTCTGCTATGCCACTATTGATTGAGATGTTGGTAGAAGTGGTTAGAGATTGTTGGAGAGGTGTTTAGTATGAGTTTGTTTTGTATCGTGAGGTGGCGGAATCCTTATATACCCTATCTGGAGACATAATCAGGAACCATTAGTACAATACATGACCTGCACTTTTTGTGCTTCTGCAACATGCTTCGTAATACTACTAGCTTAGCAGACTAAAGCATAACTTGAAGGCAGCAATCAACTCCATAGTGCCAAGATATGGCCGAATTAATAGTAGTATCTAATAGGTACCCTTAGGGAGAAAGGCCAGATGAGGCAACATTGTGCATACATCATGAGCAAGGGTAAGGGTAGGCTAGCCCGAGAATTTATCCGAGGTTGGTCTGCATATGACCTGACATAATAGTCGTGATAACGTTAAGAGTCGTGAAGTAAGCACTGCGGTAACTGCTTTTTCTGACCGAAAACTTTCGGATGCTGTCTCTGCACTCACAAGGCCGCAAGAATTGCCATTTGTCTTGTTCGGACCAACCACTAGTCTGCTCCCGATCCGCCCTCCGGTCCGGCCGATCCGGCGGATTATGCAAGCCACGCTAGTCGTCTAAGCATGCAACGGGCCATTCTTGCCTCTGGTTCGATGCTTGAGACGTACAGGGGCGTAATTTCTTTCCTTCATAGACAATTACAGTTGGTAATTTGTACAGCAGTAGTAGTAGTGCAATAGTACTGTGCCTCACTTGAGGGTTTGTCTCATGTTTATGTATCCCACTCTGGCGCCGAACGAATCACTAAGCGGCTTATCTCAGGCCGGGCATCTATTTGTCCGACAAGCACGAAATAGTGCTCTATGTTGAGCAATTCATCATTAACTTGCCATTTTCTGGTATTCGCAATCTTCCACATGCGCACGCAACAGAATCACGTGCCACCGTTTAGGTCATATATTGAACCCCATCTGCTGTTGGTTATCTAGCCAGAGTTGTACACAGAAACTTCATTTTTTATCATGACTTCCCAAACTAAAATATTGCTAGTCCTCGGAGCAGGAAAGAACATCGGCCATGGTGTTGCAGAGAGGTTCAGGTCTGCTGGTTATCGAGTCGCTCTCGTGTCTCGGAGTGCAAAGAACGGAGAGATAACTCCTGATGGCGATTTGACTCTACGAGCAGACCTAAGCGACCCTTCCTCGGTCCCGCCCGTCTTTACAGCTGTCAGGAAGACACTCGGCGGACCTCCCAACGTTGTGGTTTATAATGCAGCGGTCTTGACCCCGCCATCCGATCCGCAGAACCCCTTCACAATTCCGCTTGAGAAGTTTGAGCAAGATCTCGCAGTGCTCAATTCCAGTGCATACATCGCCGCGGGGGAAGCTGTCGCCGGATTCGAAGAAGCGGAAGCTGATGTTCCCAAGGCATTCATCTATACCGGCAACATCCTCGCTGGTGCCACAGCCCCTCTTCCCATCCTCGTTGGTTTAGGCACGGGGAAGAGTGCGGCGAGCTACTGGATTGGCTCGGCTTCCGGCTTCTACAAAGAGAAGGGTTATAAGTAAGTCATGTTGAGATCTCCTCCTCTTGTGACGTCACTGATATCCGTAGATTCTATTTCGCCGATCAACGTTTACCCGACGGGCACGGCGTGCCGCTAGATCTGCTTTCAGGTCCTGGAGCTGGCGACTTTTACTGGGAACTTGCTGAGAAGGAGCATGATATTCCATGGTTTGCGACATTTGTTGCTGGAAAGGGTTATGTTCATTTTCCTGTGTCTAGCAGAACTTAGTTAGCGTTGCTGAATTTGATAACATTGTGATTCACAGTACCTCTTGATATTGTTGAGACAAGCCGCCTACTAACCCCGGGGCGAGCTTGGCCCCAAAAGCCCTTGTCATCCAAAATTCATTTTTACCTGTCGCACTAGTATTCGAATGCTGCCGTCGAGCACCAGCAAAGGATGGCAGTGGAGTATCGCCCGGTGCAGCGCATCGGCCTCGCATGCCTCGAATGTCGCCGCAAAGAGGCTCGATGCAGTGGCCACAGGCCTCAGTGCTGCCATTGCCGTCGGCATCCAGTAGAATATCTACTTCAACACCCCTAGCTGCCCCTCCTTCCCCCGCTGGCTCACCTGACAAAGGCGGTAGCCAAGAATCGATTTCATCCATCTCAGAACGCCTCAGCTATATAGAAGGCCTCCTACTCGACTTACGTGCCCAAAGCATCACTTCCTCTCGAGCGCTCGATGTCTTATCGTCCGCTTCAAGACCATCAGCAACCTCAGAGCCAGCTTCCGCCAGAGTTTCGAGCGTGGTCTCTCAGTCCTAATGGCTCAGGATCTCAAACTCATGGTCGAGAATGACGCGAGTCTCCCAGCAACTGGGCGGGAGGAGCATCACTGTGTCTTCTGGTCCATCTAGCTCCTCGATCATCTTGTCTCCTGCGGTTGTTATCGCCCTCCTGCAGTTTTAGATGCATCCTGCCAGCGTCACTGCCGTGTGACCAGCCTACCTACTGGAACAGTGGCTAGCAGTCTACCATGACGATCGAGGACTTTATCTTACGGAACCCCCTTCCAGATAGCGTCTTCTACAGCCCGCTCGCTCGTGTCACCCTTATGGAGTACTCTCTCGCCCGTGCAGCAGGCTATACGGGTTCCCTGGCTCCAGTGATATGAACTTCCAGGCCGCTTGAAAAGCAGTTTAAAGTTCTAGAGTAGATGCTCTGATTGGCTCGGTGAACTTCCAATTTTAATAACTTTTAGGAACCCGAGGGCTCTTAATGTGTACGCGTATAACCCCTTGATCGATAAACAGCATGTTTGGGGCTAATTAATTTAGAAGACTTGCGGCATCTTTTACCCGATTATTTGAACCGCTCATTGGTGGGTTTTCCGAATTTGGTCGTGCTGAACCATTGGGTTGTTTCATAAACCCTGCCACCGGAAGATGTAGCCCACAATGAAATGACCTTCATTAATATCCGATCATGGTTCATCAACGTCGAATGCTAGTTTGTAGCGTTACGAACGTTCTCCCTTCACATAATAAGATAAATGGAATCCCGGAGGCGCCTGGCAGATCTTTTCGTGCTTCTATCTGTCGTTTCTGTTTGGCCCCATACCTGTCGTTCATTTACACGTGTTTTTATTGGCACTCTTTTTCTTTTACATTCACTATGCGTCACTCATTTGTTTCGGCATTGATTGCCGTTTGTTCCGCCGTCCACGCTGCCGCGCAGCTAAACGGAAAGGTCGGGCCTCTTACTACTCATTCGGCCAAGGCTGCGATCAAGACCTGCAATATTGTCAACTATGGTGCCAAGGCGAATGCTAAGACTGATAATGGTCCGGCAATTCAGAAGGCTTGGAATGATTGTAGAACTGGTGGTGGAGAAGTCTATGTGCCAGAGGGCGATTATGGGCTGGGTACCTGGTTGACATTGACGTCTTCGAAGCCCATGTCATTCCGTCTCGATGGAATCATTTACCGAATTGGTACCGAAGGAGGCAATATGTTCATGTTCAAGCACCTGGAGGACTTTGAGTTCTACAGCAGCACCTCCAAGGGAGCTATCCAGGGTTATGGATATGAATTTCACAAGAGTATGTTCTAAATATGATCAGGGTTCTTATTGGAGACACTGACGTAAAGTAGAGGATGAGTATGGCCCCCGTATTCTTCGATTCGCCGATGTCAAGAGCTTCTCTATCCACGACGTTGCTCTGGTCGACTGTGAGTATCCCCGCGCCCAATAGTAATAATACTGACAGGATCAAGCGCCCGCATTCCACTTCTCTATCGACACCTGCTCCGATGGCGAAGTGTACAACATGGCCATTCACGGAGGTAATCGAGGTGGTCTCGATGGTATCGACGTCTGGGGAACTAACGTCCAGTAATACCCCTTCATGGTTTGGGGGTTTGTAGCTATGCTAACGTTCATTTAGTATCCACGACGTTGAAGTCAGCAACAAAGACGAGTGCGTCACTGTCAAGAACCCGTCTGATCATCTCTTGATCGAGAACATCTTCTGCAACTGGTCCGGCGGTTGTGCCATGGGCTCTCTCGCCACAGACACTAGTAATTATCTCTCGCACATCAGTTACCCGATCGATACTAATCTGGACTAGATATCCACGACATCGAGTACAACAACATCTACACCCAGCGCTCCAACCAGATGTACATGTTCAAGTCTTACGGCGGCAGCGGCACCGTCAACAACGTTGCTCTCAAGAACTTCGCTGGCCACTCCAACGCTTACACGCTCGACCTCGATGCCCAGTGGAGCTCCATGAAGCCCATCGCCGGCGACGGTATTCTCTACACCAACATGACCTTCTCCGGCTGGTCCGGAACTTGCTCCGACGGCCATCAGAGGGGACCCATCAAGTTCAACTGCCCCGCTGACGTCCCCTGCACTGACATGCAGGTCGATGACTTTACTGTTGGAAGTAACAAGGGCGATACTGTTGAGCACGTGTGCAAGAATGCTTATGGCTCTGGGGCCTGTCTGAAGAAGGGTGATGGCGGTGCTTACACGACGACGCAGACTGTTGATGCTGCCAGTGCTGCCACTCCGACCATGAATGGAGAGATCCAGAACGGGCTTGGTCTCACTGTGTCCATTGCGATCCCCACCATCCGAGCCTCCTTCTTCCCCGGCGTTGCTGCCATCAGCCCTCGCATGGCCGACGCTGCCAAGGCTCAGGCCACCGCTCGTGTAGAGACCCTCCCCGCCGAGGCTGAGACTGCCGCTGACACTTCTGCTGTAGTTGACATAACTGCTGTTGCCGACGAGGCTCCCCCGGCTGCCACTCCTGCGGTCTCCGTCGACGCGCAAGACAGCCTCATCATGGTGCATATTTGACTCTTTCCGGAGACGACATTGAATCTGTGATATCCTGGGAAGTATTTTGTATGTATTTCACCAAGTATCCGATCTTGTGACTAACATGTGAATGAAACAGATTTGCTGGAAGAGCAGAGGAGTTTCGCGCCGCTGCAGGTGGCAGAGATTCTGATTGACGGGGTAGACTCTGGGGGCTGGGACTCTGGTTGTGGGTGGTCGAGTAAGTATGCCCTTGCATATGTCAGAAAACTATACGTAGAGCATCTTGGGCCCGCAAAACTCTATGATAACTCTATCTCAAAGGCATTGGAGAGAGCAGAGAGGATGGCTGGCTAACAAATGATCCAGACGCCGTAGTGGCTATGCAAAGACAGCTGCCCTAGCACTCTAGCTCCATTCAGTTGCGAAATTGGCGGGGCCTGACTTGCACATCGACTCACTGTGCCGGATGCTCGCGATGAACCTTCACTAATGAACCCGACACATTTCAAGTCTGGTATCGAAAGAGTTAGACTATTGAACATTAGTCAATGGATATGGCCTATCTACCCACTGTATTACCCTTGCGGGGTTTCCGATGCCGGGGGACTTGGCGGACTTGGTGGAGGCTGACAGCAACATCGGCTCCCTTGGTCTCGGCGTTCGGGTAAACGAAGCGCCGAAATGTAATCCTATATGGAATGACAAAGTTCTTGGCGAATTGGAGGACAAACCTGAACCCGAAGTTGTCGGGAGATGGACCAGGGTGTATTAAAACCTTGCCAGTGACCAAAAGGCGCGATTTCATGATGGTGTTAAGGCTTCCTTTGTTGCGTTGGTGCCTTTCGGGTACCCATTTATGAAAGAGAATTCTACCTCGTGTTAAACTATCTATAGTAACCTAGATTTCTTGGCTTAAGATATCCTCTTTTCTTTACTTATGAGTGAGAATTGAATTTGTCAGTTCATTATCAATAAACTGTTGTAGGAAGATGTGCAAGTATCTTCTGAACAATAAATATCCTGATCATATCAGACCAAACATTCTAGAACGAATGAAGCTCACTGCCCCAGATAGGGTAGCAGAACCTCATCGTATCTATCAACATACGACCATAAGATCTTAATCTTCTTGTCCTCAATGACAAGCACGTCGCCACCTTGAATGACTGGTATCTGATTGTGGTCTTCCTCACTACCCTCCGGCACAACCTCCCAACGAGCGGTGGCCATATTCTGGCATACGCTGGCTCCTCCTCTAGCTCGATGCGAGTACCCCTTCAACTGGTCCAGTAGACTGGACGACCTCTTGAGCAAGCCATCATGTCCGTGATGTATAGAGCCGTCAAAGTCGAACCAGACGATATCGGGGGCAAATATCTCCTTGATAGCGGCAAGGCGTTCTTCAGGGTCGGTGTAGGAAAAGAAGTTGATATCGCGTTGGACAAGAGAGACCATAATCTCTTTGGTTTCGTGACTTCCCACCGGGATATTGATTGAATTGCTCGACATGGTTGACTGAGCTGCACTGGCTTCAAATGGCATGGGTTTGAATGGATGAATGATCTGTATCAGGCTTGAGGTGGAAGATATGGTAGCCTCTTAGCAACTGTCTTTGTAGCTTCTGATTTTTGTTCATTTGTTTCCCCTCCATGCAAGAAGCGTCTTATATATAGGTTAAATTTTGATACGTAGCCAAGATGGAATTGAGCTCATGATTACTATAAATGGCAAAGTCCATGGCTTATCACTGATCGCGACATGACTCCTCATTCGGTTAGAGCATCTACATCACGCTTACGAATTGATTGATAATTGAGGTATAAGTA